>PVHY01003419.1:0-108229 GCA_004024945.1 Uropsilus gracilis
GAGGTATTACTATTCCAGACTTCAAACTGTACTACAAAGCCATAATACTTAAAACAGTGTGATACTGGTACAAAAACAGACAAACAGACCAATAGATCAGAATTGAATATCCAGAAATAAAACCACACATATACAGTCAAGAGTGATTTTAATACTGACTCCTACAAAAAATTCAGAAATAGAGAAAAGTGACACTTTGCTATTTAAAACGAGCATCTTGTATTACCTCTAAAAGTGACCTGGGAGAGAAATAGTAAGGATCTCTCAAAAATCTTCATTCTAATCTTTCTACAAACATTCAACATGCCTGCCTTTGTCCTTCAATATTTCATCTCACATATCCCTATATAAAAACAATCCTTTTAAAGGACATTTATTAGAGTGCCCCAGGGTGCTGGCTCCTCCACTTTATAACCAAGGCCTAGAGACTATGAAATACAAACACACGTGTGCACACACACACACACACACATACATACACACCCCACAAGCTTTCCAACAGAGGTCCCAGCTGCAATAACAATTCTCCAAAGGACCTGGAGAGTGGCCAAAGGGCAGCATGAGGGAAATGGAAAAAAGACAAGTACAGTTCACATTCTTCGCTTAGCCAGGAAAGTCTTTTCCCTAACCAGATTCAATTCTACCAGAGTTCAGGTCCCTGAACCATCTCTTCCAAGAAGACTTCCTTCGCTTACTCTACATTTGCTTCTAATTCTGACCAAAACGAATATCTCTACTCTAAACTACAATTCTCTTAATCATAACTCTAGGAAAGAGAACACTACTTGAATATCTTAACACTTACTGATGATATCCCTAGCTTCTTTCAAGAGTTATGTATACAAGTTTTCATCCACCTCACTTCCCCCCCCTCCATAAAATCTCTTAACTCAGAGAATGGGTTTGATTGAAAACTAAGAACATAAAATCTGTCTACAGAAAATTCAGACAAGGATGAAATAATGCTCATACAGAGATGATGCTATTAAAGATAAAAACAGGCATTAACGAAGGATTCCAGACTGGAAGTTTAGCAAGCTCATGTCAGGAGTGTTATAATAACACTTTGAAGGCAGACTACTGCATTGCCTTTTAAAATGGAGGATGCTAACATTCATTGAGTCCAAGACTATGTCCCACAGGTATTCATTCACATTATGCTCAAAGTAATCTTGGAATTGATACTGCATCATATCACTTAGTTAAGGGGAAGTGACTAATGAACTTCAGAAAGTGCATGTAAGCTGACCAACCAAAAAGAACCTACTTCAAATTCCAGCCAAGAGACCCCAACTAATGTGCTTGCCTGCCATGCTCCAGTGCTTCTGCAGCAGATTACCAACTCTTTATACAAAGGAAGAGGGCCATGGAACTTTCTAGAACTCAGTCACAGGAGGATAATTGCAGAAGGGCCCTAAAAGTGACATCACACAAGCAAAGGAAAATATCAGGTAAACATCAAATCTAAAAGTCTATGCATATATGCACAAAAAGGTGTAAATCTTACAGTTTGTGGGAAACAGACAGGAGCCACTATCAGGCTACAGCCTTCTCTGGTTTCCTTGAGTTGAAACTTACTCATTCTTTCTGAGAGCAGTCAGGCTGAACCTCTACTGGCACCGTTACTGTGAGAGTGAAAGAAATGTGGTTGTTACCTTGACTGTTAACATTAAAAAATGTTTTGTGCTGATGTGGCCATCATGTTCCTTCCAGAAAAGGTTAAAGACCTTTCAGCAAATAACAGGCTATAAAAAAATCTAACTTAAATGGTGAAAGGCAGCATCTTGTGGCCAATCTTAATGATACTTAATTCTCAGATGAGGAATTTGGTAGTAAACAACCTCTTGATTCTGTGCAAAACATTTTTAATTTCATGCCCTGCTAATCACACAGCTGTTAAATTTCCCTTCCCATCAGTTGTAAAAAAAAATAAATAGATAATAATTGTAATAATAATTTAAGAAACAGTTGGGCCTCAAACAAAATTTGAACCCTAATGAATTTTCCCATCTGGAATTAATAATGTAGTGGATGGTGAAACTGCCTCGATTCAGCTGATATAAACTTATATTACATTATTACAAGTACCAAAATGTAAGATTCTGTACATCAAAAGCTTCTAACAACAAAAAAGCTAATCTAAAGCAAATAAACAAAAAACCCTGAAGTTATTGGAAATGAAAAAAGTAAATAAAAAGCTTTAAACATGCCAATCATGGAATGTAAAGTCTGTGTTGCATTCTCAGATATGACCAGCACCTCATGTTTCATTAAAACAGATTTTTAACAATCTGCTTCCCTTTATCGTGACCTTATATCCTCTCCCCATGATACTCTATACACATGAATACTGACTCAAGCATCATGGACTTGATGATGCACAGCCTCGAGAAAGGAAAGCTAGTGCCTTCACTTTATTAATATGCCAATCTAAATAATACAGGGGAAATTTTAAAAAGAGGTTATAGATAGCACTGCAAATGAGAACAAGGGCTGAGAACTAAAGAATGCTGGGAGGTTTTAAAATATTGGTGGACCAGAGCAAGAGGTGATGAAGGAGCCTGGGAGCAGGGAGAGCCAAATTTCTAGATGACAAAGACTAATGGCCAGGAATGAAAACACAGGAAGGGAAGTAGAGAAAGGGAATATCATATAAAAGTCAGAATGAGTTAATGAAAACAAAACATATAACATCAGATGGGGAAGAATCTTCACCAGCAGAGGATCTTCAAAGAAATATTCCCTCTGTCTATGCATCAATCAATACTTTTCCATAGCCTCAGCTACAAAACTCCAAGGAAATCCCTAAAGTACTGTCTCTTCACCTGGCATGTCCCTATCTGAAGTGCATTTGCTAAAATCCCTTCATTCTTTAATGTGTGCTCAAACAGTACCTGCTTCAGGAAGCCCTCCCTTGGGGGCAAAGGCACCCAATGGGTGCTCCTCCCAGATCCCACAGCAGGCATTTGCCATATGTAGCTCTCTCTTGTGAGGTCACTTTGCTTTCTAATTCTGCCAGTTTTTTGTATGTATATTTTTTCCAACATATTGAAAACTCCATAGAAGAAGAAATGACATTTAATTAATTTTTATGTTTTGGTGTCAGATCGAGATTTTAGATAATTAGCACTTGGGGACTATATATGCTGTCTTAAGAAAACCCTTTAGAAGAAGACAATTTCTGTTTTAGGTATTCTTATTATAGAAAATAGAATTATAAATGCACCCACTAGCAATCACCCTACAAACTCTTGGAAATGAAAACTGCTAATATTTCATTGCACTTTTCAGTGTCACGTAGGATGCACATAATATAGACATAATTTATAAAACCATTATCATGTTCTATCTGAAGAAAAAGTATCAAGTAAATAAAAGACTGCTTTTCTGACCCAGACGTAGGCTCAAAATCGTTGGTGTGAGTATCATTTCCAAGAAGTTAAAAGAACATTCCTAATATCCCAGCAATCCTCAGTCTTAACTGTCATTCCAATGAAAATCAACATTTCCTTTGTGTCTTGTCATTAATGGTAAAATGAATGAAGTCAACTATGTAAACAAAACACCAATAGCAATTTAGTCTAAACATCAGAGCACAACTCTGTACAGCCACTGCCTCATATGATCTTGGCCAGAGCTTATGTGGCAAGATTTGGAATAATTATTTTAGAGAAAAGGAAACTCAACAACACAAGTTGTGATTTGACCCACAACTCATAACCCATAAGAGTTTGCAACACAATTTGAATTCGGGACTCAAGCTTCCCAATTTGGACTTGTGTTAATTTATATACAGTTTCCTGGCTTATATTTGGGGAGTTCATAATGGAGAGTTCATAATGGAGCCCTAACATTAATGTGAAAGAAATATGTATAATTTAAATAAGATATCAATGGGTTCCATGAGAAAACAGGAAGAAGTGAAAGTAAAGAAGAAGGGTGGATGGTAGCTGGGCGTATTTGCACACACCTATAATCCCAGCTACATGGGAAGCTGAGGCAGGGGATTGCTCGAGTCTGTGGTACCATGGGCAACAGTAGCCTGTGGCTCCATGGGCAAAAATAGCAAGACCTAGACTCAAAAAAAAAAAAAAGAAGAGGCTTGTCTAATGGCAGTGGCCCCACAGCAAAGCCCCAAGGGAGGAGACCTACCATCAGCTGATGGATGTCACTTCAAGGATCTGCTTTTCCAAAATATAAGGCGGAGTCATGCCCCCAAAGCCAAAGACCTGAAGCATGACTGAAGGAGCAACAAAATGTGGCACAAACTGCGGAGAAGAGACCCACCAAGACCAAAGGTGCTCCAAAAGCAGTACAGGAATGATAAACAGCACGTTCTACCAAGTCTGGGGAAATCGCACCCTCACCAAGGACAAGGAAATGGATCAAAGAGAAAAAAGAAAAAAAGACTAAAGAACTAAACAAGGACAAACAGCAAAAAGAAAGGAGGCAAAGAGACAAGGGGAGATGTGGTGGGAGGGGGTATTCCCATGGGGATTAGCAGTTATACAATCATATACTGTAAAATATGCAAACATAAAATTTTTTTTAAATTAAAAAAAAAAGAAGGGTGGATGGGAGGGAGAAAAGGAAAGAAAAAGGAAAGGGGGTGAGGAGAGAGAAAAGGGGAAGGAGGGGAAAGAACAAAAGTCACTTTGGTTAAGATAGTTAAATTTCCTGGAAAACCAGGTTTTCAACTGTACTTTGAAGACATGCTAATCAAAGTGAGCCCACAAACTGACAGTTTCAGAATCATCTAGGAGCTTGTTAGAAATAACAAATTCTCCCACACTATGTATTCAGACCCACTGAGTCATAACCTCTGAGGCTGAGATCTCCAAATGTGTCCAGTGAATGCCATGTGGAAGATAGTTGTTTGGAAGTAAAAGTGGAGATTGGGCTAATGGCAAGGGAACTGTGCAAGGACGTGTTCCAGGAGGGGTGAGAATGCAGTAAGTTAAAAGTTAGGTGGCTTAGGATCCAGAAATCACGAAATATGTCAGCAGAGCATGTTAAATAATGGGCTGGAGAGGAAGAACCGTGTGATGGCCCGATTTAAGAAGCCACGATGAAGTCACATTACAGAGAATGCTGAGTGCAGGCTGAGCTGTGTAACATAAGCAAATGGACTCAAGAGCCCTCAGACCATCTCTGAATCTGAAGGTGAGAAAGCGTGTAGCCAGAAGGAACAAGATTATCATGCAATTCAGAGGTCACATGGGATTCAGAGATTCTTCAGGGAAATTGCTTAGAAGGACTGGAGTTTGCTGTACAGACCAGCAGGGAAAGAAATAAGACAGAGGTCTGACATATAAAGCAGCATCATCTATTCGACACTGAGAGACACCTGGCCTTTGACGTCCTTGTCTATCTAAGAAGATATTAACTATTCCAACCAAGCTGGATTGTTGAGGGGATGAAGTCAGCTAATTTTACATGATGCCTAGAAAGGTAGTCTATCACGGAGCAGACACTCAACTCAGTCCACGCCTTCCTTTTCCACTCAGGTCAATGAGAAAGAATCAGAAGGACACCA
Source organism: Uropsilus gracilis (assembly GCA_004024945.1). Lineage (NCBI taxonomy): Eukaryota > Metazoa > Chordata > Mammalia > Eulipotyphla > Talpidae > Uropsilus > Uropsilus gracilis. Next base: position 5,537 of record PVHY01003419.1, read on the forward strand.
AGGGGCAAGCTGACAGACTGCTTTAATAAAATTTTCTCATGAGAGATTCAGCTAGAAAGGCAGCTGTGGTGGTAAAGCTGGTTCTTAGGCACAGGCCATTTCAAGATCTGAGGTTCCGTCACTTCCTGCCTCTCACTTTTACTTTCTCAAAGGGGCTGCAGTTTCTCAAGTGTGTTATCTGGAGCACAGTTTTCTTTCTAAATGACACATAACAATTTGTATAAGCAAAGGGGTTCTACTCCATCTTTCAGAATGGCCCTTCAGGCTGCCCTGAGAATGAATCTAGTTCTATTCGTAGATGATCTGGTGGAAAATGGACACAAAGTAGTCCAGATGGTCAGCTGGAGGAGGTCTCCTAAAGTACATCTTCAAGAATCTGCTCAAAGGGGAAAGAAAGAAAGTTCCTGAGTCAAATGAAAGGGAAATTGATTGCTGTCCTGCAGGACTGCCTAAAAGGTTGAGCAGGCTAACTTGCACTGCCAATATTTAAAAGTGAGCAGAGGATGGGATCACTCTTTTGAAGAGTGTCTCTTCTGACTTGTATTTAGGAACCATGGATGATGAGTTAAAGCAAAATATAAGCCAGTGATCCATGATTGTCTTGGTAGATTCCAAGATAAATAGTAAAGGTGGGTCTAGTTCTATGTTATGCTTTTCCAACCTCCCACTCCAGACTTTCCTACCCTGCTTTTACAGGCTCTAACCCTTCTTCATTTCTGTGTTAAAAAGGATCTCCTAACATAATCACTCTTAGTAATTTTTCATCACCTGCACATCAATGCCTCCATTCTACTGTCTGTTTCATTTGCTTAGAAAGTATTTCCCTTTAAAAAAAAAAAAAAAAAAAGCCCTCATTCAAGACTAACCCAAATGTCACTTCCCCAGGAACACTTCCTTGATGTTCTGCCTTCCATTTAATTGGAAGTAATTATACTTTTTCTTCCGTGAACTTTTTCATAAATTTCTCCTTTCTGCATTAAATTGCAGCTATGCATGTGGTGTCTCACCTTTACTGTTTGCTTCACCTCTTTACCAGTATGTTCACACCTATCTTTCTGTCCTGGTCTCACAAAATGCTGGCAGCTGTGATTATATTCATTGTACAAAGACTACAGAGCTCAACAATTAGCAGTACTGCTACTGGAGCCAGACCACTTAAATGCAAGAACTCTCTTTGCCTCTCATGACCGATGAGGCCTCCATCAAGATTTTATGGTTTCATCATTTCATGGTGGTATGTCCTTCCTCAAAGGATGGGTGGGAGGATTAAGTGATGCAAAGTACTAAAATAGTGCCTAAAAGTAAAAGTCCCAGGGAGTTTAGAAGTGGCCAGGTCAGAATTTTCCAGATTTATGTCATCTTTTTTCCCACAATAATGCTATTTTTCATTATCAGTCATCCATTCAGTAAATGTTCACTGAGCTCATAGATGAGCCATGGATACTCCAGGAGGCTTGAGAACAGAGAAGATAGCATGCAGGCTCTCGGGATTAAAGGTCCTTACACTCCAATAAGAAGAAAAAAAAGGTGGATCAAATCAAAAATAAAATAATGAATAGATTACCTATGTGTTACCAAATATGTCCTCATGTTGCCCCCTTCAATCCAACAACCTGTTAAACCATTCTACATTGCAACACTATACACAGAATACTTCTTATTTTATTTAAAACTGTATTTTTACAGTCTAACAGTTGTTTTGGATGTTTTTTGCCTCACCTTAAAAATTGCTTCAAGGAAAAAGCAGGTAATCACTTTTGGGTATTCTCCTAATTAGCTTACACATGTATTTTGGGTCATCCATTCTCTCACCCCAATAAACCCAGGTGCATTCCCAGTGGATGATATGCAACTCAATTTAAAAAAGAGGGGAAAAAATCCTCTGTCCTGGCACTCAGCTGCTTCTTGAACTTTGGATGTGACTTTTTACCAAAGGGGCCAAAAGTAAAGAAAGTATCATGTGCAAAACTTCATCCATTCCCTCCCTTCCAGATTTTAGTCACTAAAAGAGTTAAATCAAGTTAATCCTATCATTTAAATCCTGAGGAATAATGAAAATGATGTTTCTGCATCTAGCAAAAGAGGCATTATTCTCCCTCTGATCTTTAAACACATTTGTTTAAATCCACATTTTTTTTTTAAATCCAGGAGAGATATTCTCCCACTTGGATCTTATTATGTGCATACTTAAAGCCTTTTCTATAGTATTGCTAATTCATGTCCCTTGATCATATGTTGTTCTTATAAGCTATACTTTGATTTGTAATCCACAGCCTTCACCTTCCTTCCATGCCAACCTGGAGGACAGACAGTCACAGGCACATGTCCTACATGGTGGATCAAGGTGAGGGTGGTTATAGGTATATGGTATGAAAGAGGAAAGAAAGTGATGAATGAATAAAAATTCAAGTCGTGACTGCTCACTTAACTGTCCAAAATCCTTTAGCTTAATGAGTTACAGCCATATGCTTGACCAGAAACAGATGATACACCTATTAAAACTATGTCATTCTGTGTCTGCAGCGTTCTAAATAATGATATTTGCTGACTTTAAAATACTGTAGGTTAGGAAGTAATTTTATTAAGGCTAAAAAGCTGAAAGGATTGAAAACAGAGATGTGATCTCTGCTTAGTGGTTCTACCCTCAAATCTCAATATGGGGAGTCCATTTTCACTGAAAGGACTTCCACAGAGACATCAAGGACACACAGGCAGACGCCAGGTTAGTCGGTAACTGTTGGCATGGTTACCCACTGAAACTCTCAGGAAATGATGCAAATAAGAGAACACTGAAACTAGATCATCTAACAGTATGCTTATTGGCAGGTAAGTTGGTCATTTAAGCAATGGAACATTTAATTTAAAAGAAATATCACATAAATTAAAACAAGAATAAGAATGGAGTTGCTAGAGTTTAAGGGCCCAGAGCCTTCATTGCTCACTCCTCACTCTATAACTTGACTCTGTGAATCTTCCCAGAACCCTGGGGCTCCTTGAAGCATAAGTTTAAACATTCATTGACCTCAACCAACTTCCACCCTAAAAATTACTCAAAGGAAACTGAGACTTGGAGACTAAGTGTGGTCCCTAGACATGGAGAGCTTGTGTAGTGCAGCCATATCCTGTAGAAAAACATGTTGTCTTTCTCTGCATACAAACTAATATGTACATTCTCCAATTCAACCCTTTAGGTAGGATGAGGTAGGCATAAGCCATGTGCCAAGCAAAACTCAAATATGTGCACAAGGTCGAAGAGCAGGCAATCACCAGTAAGGACATTAAAATCCTACCTTGGGGAACTCAGCCTGAAGAAACATAGAATCACCTTTTTAGAAGTTCAAGTTTTATATCATGGTTCTGCGGTGAAAACAACAAATTACAGCAGGGAAACTGTTTTTAGCTACTCTACATAAATGTGTCAGGCACAAAATCAAACCACTCTAAAGTGATGTGGAACCCATTCAGTACAGGAAAACATAGCAGCTTTGTGTGAGGTGTGAGAGACACGTACCCTAAACGTGCTCCTTGGGTTAGTAACTTGAACTAGGAATTCACTAAAAAAGAGTGAGGAGTCTAAAGAAAGTGCATTGAGCAAAAAAATTGTGAGACACATTTGATATAATAGTCATATGATTAACAAACTGTCACATCAAACTTTCCTGCAACGTGGGAACACTTTGACACTTCATATTTTTAAAACTGACATTTTGATTCATTACTGTAAATAGCACATTGGGTTAAATATTGTGACAAGGAACAGATCATATATATGTGTGTATATGTATATGTATATATATATATATGTACTCTATATATTATGTGTGTATATTTTTCCTAGCTCTGTAACATTTTACAATCTATGAAACCTTTTCTTGGAGTGACAGTTTGAGCCAGTATGAAAACAGGCTATTGCACTCCTAAACTACCCATTTCTCTTGCAAGTAGGCAGATGGACGGTATTTCTTCATTCTACAGAAACGCCATGAAGCAGAGGAATTTCAAAAGTAACAGTGATTCCAAAGAGATTCTGAGGAAGCCTATCAAGTCCAAATTAAGTATGTTCTAGAAAATGGTTTAATTTACCGTACCTAAGTTCACAAAATCTTTACCACAAGCGTAGATAAAATACTTTTCTTGTCTTCAGGGATCCCACCTACTCAGAGAAAGAGACACATGTATATGCAATTCTAAAGAGAAGCAGACAGCTCTGAGTAGGTAAGGAAGGTACAAAGTTCTGCTTTTTTCATATTTTTTTTCCTTCCTTCTCTGACCTTATGTAGAGTAAATGTGCATCTTAAGAGTACATAATGCATTTCCTGCACTGCTATTCAGAGTAAGCTAATTCTGTTGAATTAAACAATGGGCATGGAGGGGGTGATGAAATTTAGAAAGTTTGCAAGATATTCATATGCCCAAGGCCAACTTTCTTCTCAAAGAGTATTATCTTTAATAAATGATAGTTTGATTCCCTTCTAACATTGTTGAATAATATAATTTTCTAAATTTTCACTTCACCTATAATTTAAAATGAAAATAAAATATTTATTCCATTAAACTTGCAAATTTTAAATTGTTTTTTTCTGAACTCCAAAGTTATGTACATCCATGGTATAGAAAGCTTATCAAAAAAGACTATAAGTTACAGAGGGAGCGAGAAAGGGAAGGGGAGGGAAAGAGAGAGAAAGAACCAGACAAACAAGCATATTTATCTTATGTATTTAATTTTCTTTCTGGACAGTATACCATTTTTATTCAACTGATCCTCTTCCTCAAACACCTGGAAGGTTAGACTTAAAAGAAAAAAAAATAACACAAAATCTATATTTATATCAAGATATTATTCTCACTACATATCAGCTTTGCCTCTGTACTGAAATTTAAATTAGGCAACAGTGGTATTTCTGAGCACAAACATAGAATAAGAAGATGGTTCCATATGCATAGTTTTAGAGAAAGGATACAGAATGTTATCAATCAAGTTCATCCAAATCCTACAAAAGTTGGTAAAGGGTAATGGATATCAACTAACTAATATGCCAAATAGAAAGATAAACCTATAAACAATACCAACTAAAAGCTAGGTTTTAGCAGCAACATTTAAAAAGTTTTATATCATTCTTCTTTAGTCAAAATAAAAGTGATCTAATTTGTTTTTAACTAGACTAGTATATTCATTTAGGGTAGAGGAACTTTTATCCCCAGATCTAGATGCAACCAATTTAATAAAACTTAAAAATTTCCTATAGAATATTCCAATGTTTATATTTCAAACTAAGCAAATTAAAGATAGAAATGCACAATTTTCCCCTTGGCTTACTGGCAAAAAAAAATCACTTAAACTGTTGCCCAAAGCATTACAATCAATCTGTTTGAAACTACGGCCTCATAATTATTTTCATAAACTTTCTGGAAGAGGTTACAATTTAAGAAGCTTGTAGGCTCCCCTGTAGAAGACTAAATTACTGTTGTGGAATAATACCCTTCCACAAGCACAAAGAAGACCAGAAAAAAACACTACAGTATCTGGAGACAGAAGATAGAAATGCCAACCAATCTGCCACCATCCATCACATGCAGTGAATTTGAACATGTCACTTGACTTGAATTTCTTCATTATAAAATGAGAATAATATTTGACAGCACACTGGGTTCCATGGAAATTAACTAAGAAGGTACAAGAAATCTTAGAAAATCTAAATTGGTCACAACACTCTCTCATAATCATAATTTGCTGATTTTCACCATCAATTGAGAACCACTTCCAGAGATCATCCAAATTCAACCATGTTTGACACAACACAATTCATGGGCTCATCACATGTGATTAGGTCTGTGTCAGGACTGAAAGGCAGGAAAGGGATGGAAGAAGGAACGATAAAAATGAAAGGAGGTAGTTCCATCCAGGTCATAAATTTCTGTCTTCTAGAAGCCCTAGTCTTGTGAAGGGTACAGTATTTCACATATTAACTATCTGATTACTTAGTAACACATATAGAAAAGGACAAAAAAATGGCCCTTTTAATGGCAACTCTGGCAGATTTAGATGATCTTCCGTGAGTTCAGGAAAAAGGTCAGTGCAATTGAGAACATGACACTCTTCCCTTGACCCATTCTAGGTCTCAAGTTCCCAAGGAGCCAATCTGTGGAATCTGTTAAGAAAGTTCTGCTCAGAAGAGTCTCTGTAGATGGACACTGCTGGGGTCACCTGGGATTCTATAAGCTCTGAGCCTTCCCTAACTTCCCCTACACCCCTCATTCTTCCCATTGCCAAGTTCTCCTCTTCACCTGCTCTGTCCAGGACCCTTTGCCTGGGGATTCTCCATTCACAGTCTTTCCAACTGAACAGGGAGCCTGGGTATCAGGAGACCAGAGTTCCTCCCCTGGCCTTGTCCCTCCTTCAGCCTGTGACCTTGAACAAGGCACACCCTTTCACTGGGCCTCTATCTGCTCACCATCAAAAGAAAGCTCAGGATATTTTAAAAATCCTTCTTGTTCCAAAATGTTCCATGGCTGTGTCCCGACCTACCGTTCCCAACAGCTTCCAAATGACAACTGGGGGCTTGCCAATCACACAGCTCCTGAAGAGGCACTGACATGACCACATCAACGGTTTCTATTGTGGGGAAGGTCAGGGACTCCTTCAGAAAATAGCTGATCTAAACAGAGCCCAAGGAGTGTCATGGTAACACTGCTCGCAAGCTGCCAGAGGTAGGGAGGAAAGGCGGCCAATATGCGTACGCAGCTGCCACATTTCAGAACAGCACTCAAACCTCGTTAATATCATCTTGCTTAATGCCGAGTCCCATAGATCATAAGCTATTTTTACTGTGTCTTTAACAGATTTGTGTATCATCTTCCCTGCCAGCATTTTCACAGTCCGATATGTGGGTCTGTCCCACTGGAGAGTCTTCAGAACCTTAGGCCACTTGGGGTTAACTCAGGAAAAGCAGGAAAAAGGAAGGAGGAAAATGAATAGCAGTGAGCAAAGTGTACTCAGTGGGGCTGGAGGTTAAGGGGGATGAAGAAGTAAGATGTCAGAAGAAAAGTACAGGAATACTTTATAATGGTATACTGGACAGTATACCATTAGGACAGTATACCAACAGGACAAACACTGGAGTGTGACCCTGGAGACGAGACCCAGGTCTGCAGAGACAGAGGGGTGTGCGGGAGAGAAAGAGGAGACATGCCCTCTTGGTAAACACAGGTGCTCCCACCTCAATTCAGATCACAACCTTGCCTGCTTTCACATGTCTTCGCAATCAGTCCCCTAAGAGTTCTCACAGGTGCCGCTATGCAGCGCCCTAAGCTAGCTCTGGCAGGTAAGCACCCATCCATGACAGCATGGCCTGCAGAGCTATTAGAGAGGATATTTGCTGACTACCCCATTACAACCAACCTCGCTTCCTCATACAGCGTGGGATTCTTGGCTTAGGGTAATGGACACATCTAACATATATAAAAGCAAAGGGTCCGTCATACAGTGGAGAACCAGTAAATGTCCTCTTGTCTCTCTGTTTCACAGAGTAGCAGAGCCACATATACTACCTTTATTCCCAGTGGTCTCCATGGAAAGGGGATTCCAGTTATCACCTGAGGCATCACAAGCATAAGTTCAGTGCCTGACCATCCTGATCCTGTTGGGACAGAGATGGGCACTACTCACAGGGCAGATAATACAGCATACATCATTTCTTCCCTGGAAGGAGGCTGAACTAGATGAATAATGTGAGGCAAGTTCTAGTTGTAAAATTCTATCATCCTAAAAGCCGAAAAAAACTGTTCCTCCACTGTGTTGAAGAACACACTTATGCGCTTCTTTATGGGGCACGATGTCTAGGGCGCTGTGCCAAGAGCTAAAGGGAAATCAGAGAAGCAGAAAATAGTCCTTACATTCAGAAGCCTCATAATGTGTATGTGCAGGAGTAGGGAGCAGAAGAGAGGGTGAGAAGAAATAGGAAAAGATGGCAATGCAAAATAAACTATTATTTATAATAAAGGGGTAGAGAGAGACGGTTTCCCTAAGAGGAGAGATAGAAGCTGGTGATTCAGGCATCAGAGTCAGACCCCCAGAGGCTAAATGAAGTGAGATGACTCCTTATAAACCTGGCACTCTGTGGCAGAAGGGACATCGGTATCGGGGATGGCTAAATCTCTTCTTTGTTTTATGTCTCAGATCATTTTAACATGTTGTGTTACATATATTAAGGTCTGGGATAATAATGGTTAGCCACTCACTGTCATCAAAACAGTATATAAGTAGTAAAAAAGGCAATGAAATAAGGACAAGACTGCTGGATTCATGTACTACTCCATTACCATAATCAGTTCAGGGTTGATGATGGCTTAGCTTGTGGCTTATCTGGATGTGGGACAGGAGAGCTTGAGGAATTCCAGCTGGAGTTCTTGAGGTTTTGAGACCTATCTTATCCAAAGTTCATGCTTGCAGATGAGGAAGCTGAAGCCCATCAAAAAAGAAGTGATTTCTCTCAACTACACATTTATGTCATTCTCTGTCCAGCCTTCTGAATATGGCTATTATTCTTCTGCATCTCAGTCTTGCCTCAAGCTGATTCTTACCTGCCAGAGTTTTACTCTTCAAGTTCTCATAATTTTCCATCAAAACCCATTTAATCATCTTTCAAGTCAACCCCAGTACCTGGTTCTATAAGAAACCTCCAGGCAGGGAGAATTCCCCAAATGCTCTCACTCACGTAGTTTAATTGCTGAGTTGACACTTCACACTTGAGTCTTGTTTGGCCTGCAGTAAAACTTAGCTCCACACGCTACCAGCTTCCTCTTCAATGTCTCAGCAAGCCTTCTGGCTTAGTGGGTGCTAGTTAAATGCTTGTTAAGTGGAGTAGGTGTGGGACCTCCTTTTTCTGGCACTCCTCCAGGTACCTTTTCAGACATCTTGCTGCCCTTAATTATCAAAGTCTAGCTCTGTACAACCCCAGCACCCACCCTTAAATCCATTAAGCTATTTGTCAGATGTACTAAATATACAGCAAAGCACAAAGGAATGGAGAAATAGGACGAAGAGGATGGGTCAGCGATTAGATAAACAGTTGTGCCTTGAACTGAGCAGCCCAGATTCATCATCTCAGTTTTACAGGGAAGATCCATGCAGTAGGAAGAAGCAGTGGCTGACTCAGGGCCTCAAACAGAGCCCTAAAGGAACAAGAAGGTCCAGTTTTGTGGTCTAAAATGGGGACTTACTTTTACTACTGTGGGGAACTGTCAAATGGACAGTCTCAATACATAGACATTAGCTGTGCAGACCTACTGAGGCTACTGCAGAGGATGAAACAAACACATGGAAAAGAAGAAGAGAGCAACAGCCTGAGCGAAGGTTTTATACTGAATGACACTCAACCTGTGATGGCAGAATGGAAGGCCGGCAGAAAGATGTAGGAGACAGTGCTGTGTAACTCCAGAAGCAACCGAAGGCACACATCAGATGGGGGTTTTAAAAAAATCCCTTTAAACACAGGAGGCATCAGATGCCAACACACGCAGTGATGGCCCCAGCCAGACAGCAAAGGCATATTGGCACCACTGTAATTTGTCCATTCACCAATATGCTTCCCGAAAAACACCCATATGCTTTCTTTTTGCTTCCATATGCTTTTTGAGCAAAGAAACTAAAATATTTCATTACTTTTGAGTAATTAATAATTACTTATTTCACAATAGTCACCCTCATTAAAAAATGAAAATAACTGATTAAGCTGCAGGATCCTGGCTTTCAACTCAAGCTTTTTAAATTTGTTTTTTATTTTGTTTTGTTTTTGTTTTGTTTTTAATTCTTCCCCTCTAGGAATTGAGTAATAGAGTAAAACAGCCAGTGTGGAAATATTCCACTATGGGGAATGAAGAGTTATACTACACACAGCCCAGCATTCCTCTCAGCTGAGACAGCAGAATTTAATGAAAAGAACATGGGCTTTGGGAGCAGAAATTCTTGGGAGCCAATACCAGCTTGACCCCTGATGAATAAAACTTCTGAGGAAATGAAGGGCGTTGAAAAGATAAAGCCTGCTGGATTCCTTCAGCCTGGCCTCCCATTCTTCACAGGGCTGCCTCCTGCTATCTCTAGGCAGGGCTGTGGCACACCCAAGAATGCTGGTGGTGTGCCAGTCATTGTCAGCAGGTCCTGAGTGACAGCCTGGAATTGGTCGTGGGCCTAAAACTCTAATAAGCACAGGAACTACTTGGAGATCTTGTAAAAAGGCAGATTCAGATTTGGGAGATCTGGCACATAGCCGGAGCTCTGCATTTCCAACAAGCTCTGAAGTGATGATGATATTCCTATTCTTCAGAGCCAACCTTGAGAAACAAAGACCTAAAAAGTATCAAGATAAAGGGAATCTGCGAAAACAGAACCACTCTGGTTGTCTCCGTGGGCTGTGAGGAAGACTAGACAATACTGACATCAGTGATGGCTTCTAAAGCTTCCTGAAGCTCACAATGAATTTCACTAGTCCTCATGGTAGTCCTGTCAGTAGGGTTCGATTTCCACTTTACAGACAACAAAACTGAGACCCAAAGAAATCAAGCCATGCACCCAAGTCAGGCAGCAAATAATGCTGTGTTCCCAGCCCAATTATGTCTGTCTACAAGCTGATTGTGTGCATGTAAGCTGATAGAACACAGAAAGGATAAGCAAATATTACTGCAGAGTTTAAACAGAGTTTAGATAGTATGGTAGTCTTGTTCAACCAGAAGCACACTTCCTGAATTTTCATAATTTGAACTCTTTAGCCTCAGTTTCCCCATTCATAAGGTATGGCCCTGACTATCTCCAGGCCTCTTCCATCCCTGATGTCAGCTCTCACTCTCCTGTGTACTCACAGTGGCTCACCCAGCATTGAGCATAGATTCACACATGTGGCAAGCATAACATCTGGGAATGATCCAAATGCACACTGCTCACATCAGCATTTGTGCTGAACTGTGCATGGTCAAAAATCTATCTCTTATAAAACTTCCATGATCTACATAACAAACGGGTTTCCCAACACACTGAAATTCCAGTTTCAGTAATAACTCACACGATGATCATGGGCTATGGCCCTAGTCATTTTGCCATCTTCTTGTGTCACCTCCAAAAATGAGATATTGAGACCACGAACCTGACAGGAGTCTCAAAAAATAAACATATGCTGCATCTTATATAATTGCTCAGTATTTCTTATTTGGATGTAAGTACCAGAAAAGTATTTAGCAAATGAATTACAAAAATGATTAAGGATCTGTGATCCTGTCTATTCTCACCATCTATAACACATGCTTTGGGTCCCTCTGGGCACTTCTCTGGGTTCCACTGACCAGTTTCTACCAGAGTCCTATCATTTGTGGAATTATTTCATTGTCTGTACTCACATTCAGTGTGATCTCTGGAGGCATCACATATTTTGAAGCAGATTTGGATTTAAATTTAGATCTGGCTTTATTAGCTATGACTTTGGACAAATTACTGAACTTCTCTGGCATAGTTTCAATATAAGAAAAATGGGAAAAATAATTTCTTATTTTATGAGGTTAAGTGAAATGATGTCAAAATTTAGATTCTGGGTTATAAGCAATGTGAGTAAGTGAGTGAGTGAGTGGAAGCAAGCAGAATATGAGTTAAAATACCACTCAATAGTGTGAGCCATATAAATGCCAAGTCACACTCATAAATGAGACTGACCCTCATTTAGGACAACAGGTAAACTGTGGCAAAAATCCAACAGAAATATATATTGCCCAACGATCACATCAGACTTCTCACACTGAATGACAACTGTTGCTAAACCTAGAATCTTTCAATGAAGGTCTATAAACTTTCTGAGATAAGACAGCATTCTATGCAGATTTTGTTCTTATTATGACATCATGGACTCATTTGTGTTTTCAAATATTCTATAATCATTTCTCCAATCCCCAGACACACACATATACATCCATGCATGCACACAAAGAGAAATTAAGAACTACTGCCTTTGATAAGTCCCATAACAAAAAAGGACCTGGCAATGGAGAAAATAAGTTTATGTAATAAGTCAGGCTGTGAGAGACAAACAAAATATGATGAGCACTCCAAGTCAGAGAAGGTGCTCTGAATTCAAGACAACTTGGCCGCAAACCTGCTACTGGATTTTGGATATTGAAGACTACAAAAATCAGGAATAGGAGACATTTTAAGATCCATACCACCTTTCTTGTCTCCTTCCCATTTCATTTTTGGTGACACTGTGATTCAAAGGAAGATCATGTGTTCACCGAAGTCATAGCAAATTATTTGGAACCAATTTGAAACTCAAAATTCATATACTGGCTTCTATAATCTCTATCATAACATCCGAGGTTGATGTTTAGGTTCAGTGGCCTCTAAGTCATCTTCTAAGCAATGGATAATCACTATTCTCTTCTCTGATCTGAAAATCTCATGAAGATGTGATTTGGTTTTAGCAAAGGTGAATCCAACTGCTTCTCAGTCCCAGCTTAGCCCCACAAGAACAAGACAGAGTAAAGACCGAAAAGAATTAGAGATGCTGCTATTAATCTTATGTAGCACAACGACTGGGAATTGCAGGCCTTGAACTAGATTCGCTGCACTGGCTATTACTCTCCTGTCCCTTTCCTTATTATTTCTTCATCCGTCTTCTCTTTATTAATGTTCCTAACTATGTGCAGTAAACAGTCAGCTGGGAATTCATCCTTAGCTTCCTATAATTCATTGGATCAGAAAAAGGCAGGAGGTGGATGGAACAAACAGTGGTGATGTCAGGGTCTAATAATGCCATATGGGGTGACAACAGTAATCCACAGTCCTCTAGCAAACATGGATGGCAGGAGATAGCCCTAATTCTCCATCCCACAGCACCACAAGGATTATTTAGGGCAACAGGAGTCCTATGTCTTGAGGTCTCTCCTATCATTCTGTTGAAACTGAGGTTGGTTTTAAAAAATGATGACCCTTCAGATATTAGGAGAAGAAAGGACAGTTTATATGAAGAGTTTTCTCCCATAAAACAGATTCAGCTATAGAGTCTTAAAAAAGAACTCTACACCAGGACATGTCACTAATATTTAAACAGATCAGATTCCCTCCCTGACCCCAAAAATCTCCATTTCTAGAATAAGAGGATTTGGCCAGGCAGGTTCTTAAAGTCCCCTCCGGCTTTGACATTCTGACTTCTGATTATGAGTTAATGACTCACCCTGGAAAAGTCAAACAACAGAAGAAAACTCATTGCTGTTACCCACAGATAAGTTTGCCAGTTTCTTAAAAAATGAGGCCTACATTAGGGAGAACCTGGAAGAAGATAGAATTTTTTGACTCTAACATAAAATGAATGTTTCTTGATATAGGGGACCGTCAGTGCTAAAGATGCCAATCCTAGTGCATATAACATCCAAAACAGTAACTGCTCACCCAGTATAAAAGAATCAAAAGAGAAGAATTACTATGTTCATATATTGATTCTGTGGTAACCAAAAGACTTTGTTCGCACTTTGAAAAAGTGGCAGCAGGAGTAAAAATGAGAACCTAAGAGGGAAAATAAATCACACATAATCAAACATTACCAAGGTTAACTGTTCCAAATCTGCCCATTGTTAGATGTAAAAATGGATCCTGAAGAAGGAAAATAACTTGCTCGAGTTGATAAGTCAGAACTGGGATTCTAAGTAGATTCTTGTGGCTTTTGGTTCACATAATAATATATGTCTTCATTCCCACAAACATTGAGACTCTACCTGGGTAGCTAACAAAATAATTTCATTTGTAGCTACACCCTTTACCTCCACATCAAGGAAAAAAAAAATTAACTGACACTAACTGAATAATTTTATTTAAAGGGGATTAGGGCAGTTTCCATTGAATTATGATAAACAATTCTCTCTAGCAATATAGACAAGTTAAAGAGAATTTATTAGGTATTATTAATACTTACTAATGAATCACCCTGTGGATAATAGGGATAATCAACTACCTACAGGAGGCCAGAAGTCTGTTCTTGTTCAAGTACAGATCTTGTCTATTAAAGAACATTGGGTATCAGCTCTAAATAGTAAACAGGGTATACTATTTCAGATTCCATCAAGAGCAGCTTTAAATAGATTTGGTTTGGAAATGGGACAGGGAACACACCACAGTCAGTGGATCAATGTTGAAAGCAGAGAAAAACAATGATTACACTCATTAAGTGGGTACCTGTTGATACATCTACTGTCAAGTGTAATTATTTATTTAAACTGTTATTCTTTCTTCATTACTGCCACTAATACCAATTATTACCACAAGATTATTTTAAATCTTTACTGGTGCCCCCCAAGTACTCACTTCTCCACCTTACAAAGGTTATTTGAGAAGCTTTCATCTTTCCTCCATATGAGTTCCCACCTCCAAATATATAGGATGAGTCAATGGTTGGAGCGACAGACAGACAGATGAAATTATTCTTTTTTCAAGAACAACTTGGGTAAATGAAGCTTTTATAAGCTTCTTAACTTGTTTAAATTCCTCTTTGTATTTCTAAGGTGGGTTTCAGTGAAGTGGAGAGGAAACAACTAACCACATTTTTAAGAGTTTATTTTATTAATATTTAACAATCACCTTTTGGATGAAAGTAATGCATAATAACTGCAGTTTCTAAATGAACATGTTATATGTCTGTCTACTAAAATCATACCAAAAATTATGGTATTGCCTATCTACATACAGTACATTATTCTGATATATTTATCTATAAAAATAATACATTAGAAAGAAAATTCACTGGCGCATTTTATGAAATAGAGAGGGACCCAAAAATAAAAAAGATCCATTCCTGAATTTTTGGTCACTACCATTTTTACAACATTCTTTTTTTGAGAGGGCTATATTTTGCGGAGAGGAATGAGACTAAAATCTAAATAACACAAATGACCACTCCGTCTAATTCTAGAGGAATTTCATGTCCATATGTCACCCACATTATTTTCATATGATGTGTTCTTATTCAACGTTGACTAGCAAATATTAACTTTAAAAACCATATTAACCTAACACCGTAATTTCCACTAAATATAAATCACTAAATGCTACAAATACAAAGCAGTAACAACAAACTTCAATTTTTCAAAGGTCTATGAAGATACAGTCATGTTTTCAGTTCCAGATTCTGAAAATAACATGTCAGAGGAATTATTTAAACAGTGGCTGAATATATGCTTATGGTACTTTAAATGAATTGACAACAAATACTCCATAGAGCTGCTATTTTACTGGACCTTTCCTTAAAATACCACATCAATTTTTTCACCTCTTTTTTGTCTCAGCCCTCTAAACAAAGTCACAAACACAGCAGAGATAACTGGGAAATGAAAATTAGCTGATTTTAGCTGCAGGAGAAAACTCACATCTCACAAACTTCACATCTATCATATTAGTTTTATTTTTTTATTATGAGCACTATTTTTTTTTTAATTAAGTACCAGGTGTTTTTTTTTTTTTTTTTTACACTTTTTCTTATTTTTTGACAATATAGGATTTCTTTCCTGGGGTATGGTGACCATAGGTTTCCCACCACCAAAACACCCACAGTTCTCCACATAGTTCATTGTTTACTCTGTCTTCCTCCATTGTTACTATTCTCCCTCTCCCTTGTCCTTCCCTCTTGGATACCTCAGATTTCTGGTCAGATTTCAAGGGTTTATTTTAAGATTTGTCTTTGACCTTTTGTTTAGTTTCTCTATATTCCTCATATAAGTGACACCATCCAGTATTAGTCTTTCTCCTTGTGGCTTATTCGCTTAGCATTTTCTGGTCACTTTCTTGACAAACTCAAGGTGAATGTATTCTTTTGTTAGAACCTTGTCTACTTCACACTGGTTCCCGGGTGACTGGCATGCAGATATTATAAGTCCTGAGATTCAAAAATTCTAAGTTTTCCATTTTCATATAAAAATAACTTATTTTTGTGGTCACGGTAGCCCTGGATTACATCTTCTTGAGATGTATTTTGGGGAGCTAATATACAACAATAGACTAGACTGGTAAAGTTTGGTCCCTTGGGAGACAGACAGCTCTGGCTGGGTAATGTAGTGAAAAATACACTCAATCCATTGTCAGGAAAGTGTGTATAAAGTCCTTGTACCATCTGAGCTTGGGGGGGGGGGCAATTAGACAGTAAATTAGAAGGTCCTACCACACAACATATCATGGATATTCATGCTCATTAAGTCTGGATCTCTGCATTGCCCAGATTTTTCTGGTTTTGGTACTAAACCTTATAGGCTAGAACCTTTTAGGGAAATCTAAATCAAAAAAGAGATAAAAGGGGACAGTGTTGTACTGACATTTTCAGTTTTTGTTTCTCATGAAATGCCTTCGTATTTCTCCTTTGGGAGTGAACTCAGCCGTATGCAGTATTGGCTAAGATGCCTATAAACATTTCATAAATGTGATGATGGCAATCTTCTCTTACCTTAGATAGCTAGCTTGGGGAATCGTCAGTTGTCACTAGGTTCAGCAAACTGCAATGTCAGTGTCTACAACAAAACAGCAGAAGTTACCCTAGGTGCAAAGTTCCATGTATACACTGTAATCATCAATCGGATTCTATTTTACAATTTCTTTCTGCATAAAACCACCTCATATTCATGATTTCATCTTATAAGAATTCAAGAGAAATAGGAAAGATTTTTCTACCTCTTCAGTGAGGAAATCAAAGATCAAGGAGGGATAGATCAGAAGAAGTGATTTGCCTCACAAGGAATATAAAAATTGAGCACTGCTTTCCTGCTTTCACAGATATGGAAAGTAAAGTTCAGAAAAGAAATGTGCCCGATACTACATAGCACATAAGGCAGTAAGGTAAGTCTGGACCATCTCATTCTGAGAACAGAAAGGAGTAATCTTTCCTTTATATCTCAGGTCTCCTGGAATATTAGATTGGGAAGTCAGAAAGACAAACAATTCATTGATTTGATTCACTAAGGTTGGTGGGGAAAGGAATAATTAAAATAAAATCAGCTATTTGACTGACACAAGCAAATAGGAAAAACACATGGGATTTACAGTCAGTTAGAATTAAATTTCTCTTACCAATGGCCTTAGGCAATTTACTTAAACTGGATGTAGATTTCCTTACATGCAAATGGGGGTTATAATAACTATTTTACAACTAAAAATCAGCTAGACTTTTTTGGAAGATTTACTTCCGTTATTTCATATCTATGGACACAAAAATAGTGGCATATAGAATGATAAAATTTCTCCTTCTGAATCCACTTATATGATCACAAATGGAATTATACACATGTAATATTAGAAAATACGTCCAGGTTGGGCATCTCTTTGATTTGTACCTCCTGATTCAAAATAATATTCAACACCAGCAGTGTACATATCAAAATACAAAGCCTCAAAATTTAAAAAAAGAATGTTTTCAACTGCAAAATGCAAGAGATACTGCTTTACATGAAAGACTTGAAGGTGTATCAGACGTCATTTTCAATGTTGTGTTGCTATTGTACCTTAGGTTCAAAGAGAGTGCTTCCAAAAACACTTCAAAGACAAGGGAACTTAGCGCAATGGATAGATTTATTGGGAAATATAAAACCTCTTCAAAGTTTTATTAAAATACCCCACACTCATGTAGAACATTAACAGGATATCTTCCAAGAAATTCTTATACGCTACCAAAAGCAAAGCATTCATCGTCTTTTAACATTACACTTTATGATTTAAAAGGTATTACATGACAATTATATCTCAAATCACATTTGTATAATTCCAGTGAGATTTTATTACTCTAATCAATAAGGAAACCAAATTTCAAATCACAGTAACTATGAGATAGATAAAAATGTGACTTTGCACTTGATCCTGGAACCAGTAAACACCCTCTTACTGCATGATGCAGCCAGCTCTTAAAAGAGCTCTCTGTGGAGGGAAAGGCAATAAGTATATACCACATAAAACTCAAGGGCCCAAGCACCAAAGCATATTTAGTATTTGATTCTGCTTCACTGGCAAGTATAAGAAGGGAGAGTAGCATGCAGATCTGTGGTATGAGCAGAAGGTGACACATTACTAAGCTAAAGCAAAAAGATTGCTTACTGCAAATGTGCCATGAACACTCTCAGCTCTCCCCTGAAGTTTCAGAGACACAACATCCCTGGGCAAGCTATAAAAACATAGGCCTCAGAAACAACAGAGAAGCTGGCACCACTGAAACTGTGCAAAGGGATTTTCATCGATAAGTCTCAGCTTAAAGCAGAGGAATAGCTGAAACCTCCTACACTAAGAAGTTTCCCAGCCTTCTTTTCATAGTTTAAGTTAGTGTTCTAGGTAATTCCTGATGAATGAAGTTGGCCAGTAAAGTCATAGAGATGCCAGGCACACAGGACAGATCCCACTCTGGAGTCAGTGTCATGAACTCTATTACACTTGACTTGCTGCTAACCCAGAACCTGGCAGAGCTTCATCTTCTACCAGACCACCTAACCTCTCCCAGTAAAAGTATTTTCACTTTCAGAAGCACTCTAACAGAAAATAAAGAAATGTGAGAAATTTTAGTAACCCTCTAACTTGCATCACTTCAACTAGTAACTAGAATATATGTAAAAGCAACACTCACCAAATGTACTGGGAATGCTATAAGATAATGGACAATTTCCTTTCCTCTAATTTTCCAATTAGAGGAAAAATGGTAGAGAATTAATAAAGTTGAAAAATAAAGTTGAGAGGAAGGGGGGCATGGAGAATAAATAAAAAAGCAGAAAGAAATAAAAGGACATGTGAAGTGAACAAAGAAAATCTTATTTATCTCAACAGATACTTCACTAATCAGGGTATTTTTGAGTTGACCACGCATCTCAGGACATTTTTGAACAACATTATTCTAGGATTGTAAACAATATTACTCATACGTGAGCAGAACTTTCAACCATGTGGCATCAGAATTGCTAAGATCAGTATAAAGGCATCTCATAATACTTGGTATTTTTCAAGGGTTGTCATACAAATGAGTAAGATAACAAGTCTTGTAGAAACTTCTAGTAAATCAATAAATGGGTAAGTCTTTAGTTCTATGATGCCTGATCTTTCTAAAGAGGGGGGTTACCTTGATGAGAACTGGAATGGGAGTTGGGGGCCTGGGTTTGCTCTTAGCATTATAATTTCTAAATTTTCTAAATTAGAAGTAAGATGAAACATTCATTTTCTGTTTATTTTCATGTTGACCTTGATTATCCCTAAATAACTGGATCTAGACTTTGTGAACTTTGCTAAATTTGATGCAGGGCAGAAGATGTAGTGAAAGGATTATTTCTCCTAAGATTTGTATGCACTAAACAATATCATCATCTTAAAAGTTATTATTAGAAAGGTTGCTTACAAAAGCAATTGAGATATTAAATTAGGCCAAAGACATTAGAGGACAAACATGAACTTCCTCCACTCCCATCATTAAACCCTGTATGAAGAATTTTAAATGCACTCGCTCACCCTCCTCCCGAAAATACTTATCAAAAATACAACATATTCCAGAGCTTATGAATGATTTGGTTGTCTCATTAAAGTAATGTTTGCCAGCATTTAATTGCTTCCCTCCCTGATTTTAATTTCCTCACCTGTCAGCATCTATCAGAGGCACTGATATCTTCTGACATCCTGGCTGATTGTGTTGAAATTAATCAGATTTTTAAAAAGTAAATTACTTTGGCCTAAAGGTAATGCTCAAATTCTTAATGTGATATTTATAAAGGTTCCATCAATGGAACTTATAGTCTAGAAATTAAATGAGAGACTTTAGGAGTTCTGAAGGAGTCCTAAGCAAAACATATACGTAGCTTACAAATCACCAGAACAGGACTTTAACAGATCAGTAACTTTTTTTTTTTCAATCAACAAGTGCTTGCTGAATATATTAGCACTTAACAGCAATCAGTTTTAGATAAACATAAGAGAATAAGATATGCAGCTACCTCAGAAATTTTGAAGAAACAGGCAAAACTTAATTAAGCTAAACACCCTAACTCAAAGTAGCTATTCATTCATTCAAAAGGTGCATTTGCATTAAAAGTGTGACCAGTTAGGTTTTAACACAGATCAATGATTTTACTTCCCACCTGAACCCAGTGAGGTCAAATCGGCACTATTATTTGTATTAATCATTACATTCTCATTTGACAAGTGACAAAAGTATAGGACAGAAAGATGAAGGGAACCCTTTTACTAAACACTTTGTTACGGGCAAGTCTAGTCTTGTGATCAAAACAAAATCAGAAAATATAGCATGACCACTTAGGAATAAAAAGAGAAAAAGTTTCTTGTAAACCCTCCATTAATAATTAACAGTGTTAATTACTGTAGAAATATATATCAGTAACAGTGCTTAAGACCTTTAAACACCCACAAGCATCAAGTTCTTTTATAAGAAATTATTAAGTTATACAGAATGTTTTGCAATAGTACCACTATGAGATTTTTTTAACATATTTATGTTATTATTCCTACTTTGGAATATAGAAATATGCGCTCATGCAGTAATTGGGTCCCAAATGTATGCTTGTGATATCATCATACCAGTCTTTCAGTTACTCTGCTGGTACTAAGGACCTTAAAATAAAATGCAGAGTCGAAAATGCTGCATGTACTTTTGGGTGGAGATTTTGAGAGCAATGAATAAAATTTAGAAGTTAGTTTTATAACTGAACATAAAACAAGCCCTATTGTGGCTGTTATCTTTCCACTGGATTCTGAGCTCCTTTTCAAGCTTTAAACACTTCTCCTGTTATAAAATGTTTCCTAGTCCAGAATGGTTTTGCAAAGCAGCCATACTCAGGACTATCACAGCACCCTGTGATCATGAAAACCACCACACCGTTTTATCATTTTTACTTGTTTGTGTGTCTTAAGGAGTGAATTCTGCCTGACTCAATTTCTTAAATCCAATACCTAAATTTGAAACCTACTCCTTAGTAGACATTCAAGAAAGTGTTTATTTGATGAATGCATGAACAAATAAGTATTCTAAGTTGCTCCTACAGTAATTAGCTCAATGCACATCAAATAATGGTTAACAAATAATGATTGAATTGAAATTAATAGTGCATCTAATTTCTAAAATATACTGTTTAACTAAATAATTCTACACTTAATCAGTGAGTGATACAGTGAGATGTTAGTTAATCTGCAATGGCTAGTTTTCATTAACTCAACAGACTGAAAATAATGTTCCTGTAGGCAAAAGTAAAAAGAATGACTGAATATATCAATAAAAATGCAGGCAGAAGTTGAGAAAATTCATGGAGGAAATCAACAACATTTTTCAAAATTCACGTTAGGTACTTAATTACTAGTCTTAAGTGCTACTTAGTACAAAACTACAAAATAAAAGCTGAAACAAATCTAAAAATAATGGGAATTTTTATAGGATTCAAAGGTATCACTGAAATCAAAAAAAGGGAAGAATAGCGAAAGGAACATGAAAGAGATAAGGTCAAATTCTTGAAATAATGAATTCTAACAGTCAAGTTATATGCATAAAAATGAGAAAGAAAAAATATTGTATAGATCAAGGGAAAAATGATAATTTAAAAGTAATATTTATTGTTTTTCTATAACTTTGCAACTTAGTAACTTCTGTAATTTAGTCTACATACTTTAAAGCTTACAAATATACTTAGAAGTCATAACTAAATCTGTGTTGCAAATGAGCAAACCAATCATAGAAAGATTAATAGCATCAAAGTAATATACCTACTAAGTTATGTGCTAGAATTCATATCTCTGATATTACCCCATAAAATCATAACTTTCCTAGTATACTATGACAAAAAAGTTAGTAGGTTTAAAAGAAACCTTTAGAGGTGTTGTAATAGAAGTCTAGAAAGTGATGTGGAAATAAGAAGGACATAAAGAATATAAATACTCAAACACTTTAAATTCCTGGGATATAAGTAGCAAGAGAGAACATTGAAAGAGGACAGGAAGTAGTTGGGAGAATGAAATCTATCTTCAGATCTGACCAGACCCTTCTTTAAAGAAAACACACTGACAAGTGAAACACACTGACATTGAGAATCGACATGCAAAAAGTTGTTCATCTCATGTGAAAAGAGTTCATCTTCTTTTGTTAAGGAAATGCAAGTTAAAGAAAAATGAGATAATTTACATATGAATTATACAAAAGGGAAAAAAAAACTACAATATATTTAAAAGGATGTGTAAAGAAGGGAAGCCGTGTATACTGTTAGGGTTGTAAATGGATGCAGCCATTATGAAAAATTAGACAATGTCTCAAAAAAAATAGAAATCCCATGTTGCTCAGTTATCACATGCCTGAGTATTTACTTAAAAAAATACAAAATACTAATTAAAAGAGATAAGTGCACCACCATATTATTGCAACATTACTTTCAAAAGTCAAGAACTGAAAACAACGTATGTGTCCACTGACATTCACTGTACAAATAAGATGCAGTATCTAAAATCAATGGAATATTATCATTCAAGAACAGTGAAGTCCCCCGCCCCCATTTCCAATAACATAGATGAACCTAGAGTGCATTGTGTTTGGTGAAATAAGTCAGGTACCAGCAAGACAAGCAGAGTGTGATTATACCTATGGGTAGGATATGAGGAGCCAAACAGACAAATGAACTGAATTAAACACAGGTGAGTTTTTAGACTATAGGAAAAATTGATGGTTGCAAAAAGAAAGATTGGGAAGGGTGGGCAGGGAGGGAGTGGAGGGACAGAGATTGCGTGAGGAAGGTCAAATTAATGGTGAAGGCTAAAACTGAATTTTGATGGTGAACTTATTGTAGTATTTACAAATGTTGATTTATAATGATGCACACCAAAAATCAGTACAGTACGATAATGGACTGTTACTTCAATAAAAATTAAATAAATAATATCCTTCACAATCAATCAATCAATCAATCAATCAGTCAATCAAGCTCTCTCCTTGGATCTGAAGGCTTGTCATATAGTAACCATATTATAGCTACGGAAAATATACAATGCTGAAATTATTTGGGTTGAAATTCTGGAGAACTGAATTTCCGAGCAAATGAGGAGATCTTTAAATGTGAAGCTGTACAGCAGCAGAACAAATTGCCTCGAAAAGATTTGGAAGTGCTCAAGTAGAGGTTAAATGACCATCTGTCAGGAAAGCCATGTGTTACATCTTGAGGGGCGGGGGAACCCACATCAGAAGATGGGTTCCTACAGTTCTGTGCCTCATAGACTTAGCTCCCTGATATTAAGAGAGAGATAAAAGTTCCCATCTCTAGATAAACATGTCAAGAACACTCTTTGAAGAAGAGACCTCCCCCTGAATAAATAAAACATTGATTTAGTACATCCACAGAGTTCTTCTGAGGTGCTAAGTACAGTTACTATGATCTAGAAATTTTAACGAGGAGGCAGAAAAATCATTTTGAAGAATTTAAATGTAATTGCTACTGGACAATTTGTAAATCTCATAAATGGTTATAAAAAAACGTAACCAGAAGTCTAAAAAGGAAAATGATGAAATGGTTTGCAGGTAGACAAGGGAAGGAAACATCAGTTTTGTGGAAAGGACAGGGTTTCAGGAAGAGTTAATTCACCGGAGGCCAAATGTCAAATCAGAGCAAGCACTTTCGGATAACTAAGGCAGACGTGGAGATAGAAACAGAAAAATTTCAGAAAATAAAATTTTATTAAAAAAGCTCATCTGCTGGGGAAAACAATCAAATGTCAGGTTAGAAACAGAAAATGGTGAGATCTTGCAAAGGAAATTCAACATTCTTGAAAATGATAAAACAATACATTTGAGATTCGGCAAGCTTACTTTCATAATTTGCCAGATTGGTTCACTCTTTATATACTGCAACCTCTGTCAACTCTCAACTACACAAAAGTCAATTCTTTAACAAAATAAAGACAGTAAAGAGAAAATGTGACTTCTGTAATCTATTGTTTTCCTTGGCATTCATTATTATTTCACAGTCTGACTAGTTCCTCTCGAAGAAAACACCACATAAATATTATTATAAGCAAAAATAAAGAATATCTTTTACTGGAAAATCTCCCTTCTATAGGGAAGAAACAAGAAAACTTTTAATAGAAAATGATGATGAAGGAGAGTTGCACTGTGAGTTCAAGTTAGTGATGTAAATGATAATGGCTGCAAACAGAATTACCTTTCCTGAGACTTTTAGTTAGTATAGGTGAAGAAGTGGCTACTTTCACACAACCTCAGAACCTTTTTCCCCTCCAACCTGGAATTCAAAACTAGAAAATGAACCAACTGCTTCTTCAATGTCTCTCAGTCTTGGCAAAGTTAAAGCACATTATTTTTAAAGAGCAGCACTGAGTCCTACTTAAAAGCAGAAGAAAGGGCAGTGTGCATGGAGTGCACAGTAGGGGTAAGATGCAAAAGATTTATATGGGGAAAATATGAAAATCTTCCCAAATAAGGTCAAGAATTATAAATGCCTATCTCAAAATTGCTGAAACTCAAACAGGAAATCAAAAGAAAGAAAAGAGGAATGCATCAACAACTGGCTTTTAGTCCCAGCTCTACCACTAACTATGGCAGCTGCCATGGGTATGTCTCTTCCAGCTCTTGTCTTTTATAAAATGAAAGGACCGAATTAGATCAGTGGCTCTCAATGTCCACAAACACATAGAGGGCTCCAGACATTTTTAAGGGTCTGCAAGTTCCTAATACAACTAAGATTTAATGAGTCTTTTTTTGCTGTTGACGTTTACACCAAAGATGCATTAAGTCAGACTGCATACAAATGACTGCAGTTTTACGAGTAATCAAGGTAGTGGCACCAAAATATACTTATAGTCATTACACTTTTCACCACCGGATACCCACAATAAAGTGGAATTAGACACTAATTTCACTTAACACAACCCTTAATGCATTGAAATTCATCAATTTTATTAAATCTCAATCCTAAGTACACAACTTTCTAATATTCCATATGATGAAATAGGAAGCATGGGTGAAGCACTTCTGTTGAATCTTGAATTACGATGGCTGTCTCAAGGAAATGCCTTTGTGTTGATTGTTTGCATTGAGAGTTGACCAAATAGTTACTTGCATGGAACACCATTTCATTCGGAAGGATAGTTAAAAAACTTTGATCATTCAAATTTGGGTTTTGCTAAATATTCTCTTAAAAGTAAGCCAAGAGGATCTATAATTTCGAGGAAAATAGTTTAAAATATTTATTGCCAATGACACAATAAAAGTTTTTATGTTAAAATTAGAATTTTGAAAACCTCAAAGCTAGGACTGTCTATGTGACAGTTACCTAAAACTTAAAATATCTTCTTGATAAACCCAACAGTGATCTTTATGAAGGTGATTTTTGAATGCTATAGAACAAAACATGTCAACATTTGGAAAGGCTTCATAATTCAGTGAACAAATATTTTCCAAAGGACCAAGGCATGATGTCACAAAATCTTAGAAAAAGATCTATTGGAAGTGATCACTGGAGCAACAGATTTTAAAATAACAGCATATTTTAGAAATAATTGATTTCAGGTTTCATATTGTAGCTAAACTTTGGAAAACTACTGTGGAATCACTCTCCCAAAAGAGTCAGTATTCTGTTAATATGACCAGAATAGGCATTTTCCCAATTAATGTCACTTTGGAAGGGAGAACAAAGGTCAGTTGGGAGTCACTGGGCCTCTGAAGACACTATTACTGCCATTAAAGAATACAAATCACCTAGATTTAAGGTTATCTCCAAAAATAAGCATTTTGTCAGAGAAACCTATCTAAAGCAAGGCATACATGCAGAGGTAGAAGGACAAGGCTTGTCAGATGCAATCATCCTTCTCTTTTAATACAACGTCTCCTCTTCCTTTGTATCTGGCTTCTCAGAGCTGCAGAATTAGTATTTATATCACTTTTCTCCATGAAATTTAAGCCTGCATAATCATTGTCACTCTCACGCCCATGCACATTATGAAGTTGATTTTTCCTTTGCTCACCTGTCCGATGCTGTTTTGATTACTCGCCCAACCTGAGAAATATCTAAAGTAAAAAATGCTCATATTCCTGTGGAGAAGGCACTGATTAAGAGGGCAGGTGTTTTAGAATCCAGAATCCATTTGCTTCCAGTATACTCTTGGTCAAGATTTAGAATCTCTCTTATTACTTATCTATTTAACATACAATGAGAATGACACTAATACCTACTTTATAGCTCTAATGAAATTGTCTACCTAAGAACTTACTGTTTAGTGGACAGTAAAAACTCAGTACATCTCACCCATAGTTATTATAACTAGACAGTCTCTTTCCAAAACACGTCTGCAATGTTCATAAAAGGAACAGAAACCATATATCCATATATCCAGATATTATGAGTGGTTCAAAAGCAAGCCCAGTGTCCAAAGCATTCAGCTTCATGAAAACAGAAACATAAGCAGGAGGACTTGTATCTCAAGAACAGAGAGTCTTTCTTAGGCCAAGAGGGATAGCAGGGCTACCATACAGTGACCCAGTAGCTGCGTAAGTTCCTAACTTTCTACGGTCAAATGAGCAAGCAGTTTGTACTCAGCATCATTCTTAGCATGCTGTTGACAGCAGAAAGCACAACAGAGGAATCACTCTTAGTTCCTGTTAAGACAGAAGAGAGGGCTTTCACTTTTTCCTCTGTTTGAGCAAAAATTTAGGTCCATTTTATTGCTCTATTTTATTTGAAAATCAGAAGAAATGAAATTGGGGAGAAATAAGAATGCTCACATTCTTAGGTCAGCTAACAAGAAATAAGGTCAACTAACAAGAAATAAGGATGACCTTACATTGCTAAGAACAGATTGCAAATATGAGAGAGGAGATCCTTGATATATTTCTTTAGATGGAAAATATAGTCAAGAGAAACATGCATGCACACTCACGTACAATGTCTTTAGAAAGAAATTAATTATTAAATTTGTTATATTGACAAGGTCTAACTTCATTTTAACATAATGGTATCTTTATTTAATTTCATTTCATCAACTCTAAGTACAACCACTTCAAGTGTCAATATCTTACTTGCATGATAAGACTTGAACTGCTGATTTAATAGAATGATGTAAGTTATACTTCCAGAATAATGTATAGAAATGATCATGCCCCCTTAACAGCACTTGGATCTTCAATCAGGAAATTCAATTTTAGCTGCAAAACTATGTTTTGGCAAAAGTGCAATTGAACTCAGTGTACTTGTCACATTTCTAAATATACTCCAGTCACCATGACAACAAGGGAGACTGATGGATCGCTTAAAAGAGTACGGTATATTTAATTGTCAGCATTTTAAACTGACTCAGAAAAATGCTGTGTGATAGGTCTACTCACCATGGTTACTGCCAGCTGAGTCCATAATAATAAAAGGTTCACATACGCACATTGACAACGTGCGCATAAAGAACGTAAAAGTCTGAGGGCCTGTATTTTCAGTCCCACCAAATGTCAGACTTAATGTTTTAGAAAGGACTTGTTCCCATGAAAGTGCCACTCAAGTAGCCCTCTTCCAAAGCATCAGGATCTGTGTCTGGTCCCAAGGCCACAGCAAATCCAAAAGCAGATTTCAACACCTGCTCCCTGTCTTAGACTAAAGACAAAGATGAACTAAAGAGCTTTTCTCCTGGCACGTATTTGGAATAGTAAGAGAGATGCTGTTCTTTACTCCTAGGTAGGTGCTTCACAAATGATCATCTTCAGGGAAACATTCACTTCCTGAACAACCATTTCAAAAGCACTTTTTTGCCAAGCATTCTTCTACAGGCAAGGCACAGAATGGCAAAAAGAGACATGGTAGCCACCTTGAGGAAGATGAAGATGAAAGGAAGATAGTGATATAACTAAATAATCCAGTAAGAAAAATGAAATAATCCAAATGAAGTACTTGAGTGATAGTGATCCAAATAAAGCCAAAAGAACTGCTGCATTTTACTATAGACAAGGCCTAGCAAATAAAAAGCACTCCACAAAACTTCACCATCACTATTATCATAATTAAGGTAATTCTCACCAAAACAGGTTGCCATGCACAGAAAGCAAACAAAGACTTCCTAATCATACTCTCAGAGAACCATAAGCAGAAGAGAAAACAAGAGAATGACAGAAAGCAACAGGGAGGGGAGACCTGTGCTTCTTCAGTTAGAGATTAAAAAGACCTGTCCAAAATGACATGTATACAAAAGCTTGAATAATAACTCCAAACCAACCATGCTCAGAGAGGAGGAAGGTGAGGTTGACACAATCTTGGTTTGCACAGGGCTAAAGGAAGGTCTTGTAGTGTGTATCTATGTGCATTGAGTGGCTAGGGATGGGCAAAGAAGGCACAGTCCATCTCATAGGGTCTTGCAGACCAAAAAGGATTTTTGGAAGGTTTCCTATCAGGAGCATCTTGTCATGAAAGTCAGTATAAAGTTTAAAGGTAGGGGTTGGGGGAGTGCAGTGATATGATTTAATTAATAACTCTGTAATGTGGAGAAGGACTATGAAGTGAAAACATAAAAGTACCAGGACCATTAGAAAGACTAGTGCCAAGTCAAGGTAATGGATGATGACTTGGATTGAATGTTTTCAGTGTTCTCCACCCACAGTTAATGTTTATCCTCTAGAGCACCTCTTGCAAGACTGATGATGAATACAATCAAAATCATGGTATATCCTGAAAGCAGAACATATATGCCTGGCTACACATGTAACTCTGAGCAAGGGCAGCAGCAAAAGTGTTTCTAGCAAGCTGTGAGGCTTGATGGAAATACTGCTGCCCATAAAGCATGCTTGAGATCTAGGGTCCAAGGAAAATCTGGAGACCAGAACCCCAGGAGAGAAAGTAGAGATGATAGTTTGACTTAGGTTATTAGTAGGTGGAATAGAGTAAAGGGGAAAACTCCAAGAAACGTAGCAAAAAAGAGCAATGACCCAAGGTTGAAGATAAGCAATCAATGAATGAAGAATTAAAAAAAAAAAAAAAAAAAAAAAAAGATCTTGCTATTGGGTAAAGCATTTTGCCAACGTTTTTTTTACTAGAGAGGACCTACCACTGCACATTCACAGCTATCATTTACTGTAATCAGAGTTTATCCATATAAGAAAGGACTGGGGAAAATGACTCTGGTTACCGATAATAATAACAATGTCATCCGTTATTTATTGAGAGCTTATTCTGTTCCAGATACATTACAACATGTCCTAGCTACAGTTTTGAAAACAACTCTATTCCTATTTCACAGATGAAAAAATTGTAGAGCCATTATGTATCTCATCCAAAATCATCTAAGCTCCAGCTGGATTCAAACCCAGGAACTGTCCCTACCGTCCATACCTTTCACTTCCATTCTATCTAATAAATGGAATCTGTGGGAGAATTAGATTCCTGCTTGCAGCATTCAGCCTCCCAGTTAGGGTCTCTTTCTAATATGACTAAGCTTCAAGACTCCTAGTGGCAAAACTTGAACCTGATTCCAGGAGCACAGGAACAAAGGAACCAAGACCACTTGACCGCTCTGAAGGAAAACCATGACTCATTTCTTACCCTCATCAAACAAGCGTACCTTGAGTGTTTCTGTGTTCATACTTAACATATCTTTTCACTACTCAGTCAGTGTCTTTCATGACCCATGTTTGTCCTTCAACTTTATTCTTCATTTGCTTTACAACTTTTTCTGCCTCGAAAGTATACCTAGCTCTGGACAGAATGATGTGTTTGGAGAGAGGATATGAGAAAGAGGTCCTTGTTTGGGAAGATGCATGGTGAATAGTAGTGGATATTGACAAGGCGTCAGGAGATAAGAAAGATGAGCTTAGCCATTTCCCCAGCCCAGGAAGTGGGTAAGAAATGAACCACAAGATCTTCCTTCTAATCACCCACACAGTGCTTTCCCAGGATGATTCACAGGTATGCCACCACGGACCTGACAAAGGGGACCATCTTTAGGAAGATGAAAGGATGTTGTTATGCCTGCTCTCTCTTTTTTTTTATTTGTTCCTTCTTGAGTAATAACTATTAATTGTACTGTGCGGGCAGTACAGAGATGAGTCTACCGGGAAGCCAGCACAGATTCATCAAGTGCTTTTAGTCTGAGCTTTTTAGAAGCAATTGCTTACCACATTTTCCCTGATCTTTTTCTCACAGCTAGAATTAAAGTGGATTATACCACACAATCACCCCAATGCCCTCCTCCCCCACCTCCAAAATGGAGAGAGAAGATAGTATTGGTCTATCACCAATGAACAAATAAGATGTTTGAGAAAACAAATTCATTTAGTGTTTATTAAGATAATGTATTGGTCCCCAAAATAAGCACAGCACACACATGTGACAACCCTGCAAAGTAGATATTTTCCAATTTGGACAGATGAAAAAATTAATGTTCAGAGCTGATATGTTACTTGTCTCAAATCCAACAATTAGAAAATAGCAGAGCCAGGAAGTAAACACAAGGCCAATGCTTTC
This sequence comes from Uropsilus gracilis, assembly GCA_004024945.1. NCBI lineage: Eukaryota > Metazoa > Chordata > Mammalia > Eulipotyphla > Talpidae > Uropsilus > Uropsilus gracilis. Next base: position 35,999 of record PVHY01003419.1, read on the forward strand.
TTCTGTCATTGCAGCCACTCTGTCCACATTTCTGAGAGAATTCACAATCCTCCATTCTATTCTGCAGAAGAATCAAAGTTGCAAATATTTCTTAGAAATAAAACTGTACACTACCAAACTTCTCTTTCAAGAGGTTTTTTTCAAAGGCTAATGAGCCACAAAGACATAACATCTACAAGGGTTGCCTCTGACCAACACAGCATGTTCCTGGCAATGACTGAATCCAGAGACCAACTCAAGTCTGTACCAGGCATAATGTGGAGTCAAGGAGGCTGTTGGATTTCCCAGCAGAAGGATCTGACCAAAGAACATCTCATTCCATTCACTCCCTTTCCCAGCCCCAGAGCTTATACTGAAAAAGGAAGATTCTGGGGAGTCCACATAATGAAAGACATGGACCTGTAAGGCATGAGTACAACAGAGACTCTGGTTTTGAAGCATATCTAAAAAAGTGAAAACTAATATATTCCAAATTTAAGTAACTCACTCATTATAACGCCCATATCCTCCATCATATATATATAGATAGATACTGGGAAAAAAATAAAAGGAAAAAAATAACAGTAATCCAGTCTCAGACCCTTAGATACATTATGTAAATGAGGTAAAGATTAACATGAATAAGAAGCATCCTTTTCTGTCTCACTTTACCCAGAGGGTAGTGAGGTTAAACATTTTGAAAAGATTCTTTATCATAAGGAGAGCTGACAGGGATACCTGATGAGATTGTAGTTAAATCTTGAAGTAAATAAACAGTTGAATAGAAGTTCTCTACTTTGGGAACTGTTTTAAAACAAATGAGTTACCTTACAAATGTGGATATTTCTCTCTTTCAACTATAAATATAGGGTAGTTTCATTGAATTTTTCTCTTTTTTTAAGTTTGTTTTCCAACTAATGCCAGTTAACCACTTTCTGTGTACTAGTTAGTATGTGGTTGGGAGGAAGTAATGGTAGGAAGAGAGAAGGACATAATTCATATTTTCAAAAAGCTCCAAGTTTCATACCTAAGGCCAAGCACAAAATGTTGTGATTTTTTTAAGTCAGCAAGTTATGTTCTCAATTATGAAAATACCAAATGTCAGATTCTTCTCCAGTCCAAGCAATAATGTAAAATGAGCCAATTCTTTGAATCAGATTTCTTTTAATGAAAATTATGACTGTTGAAGCTTTTCCTTCTAATGCCAACATTATTAGAACTCAGAGAAGAACACAAGGTCAATTTACTATTCTCCGTATTCCTCCCAGGCGCCAATCACTGTCCAGTAGAAACATAATGGTGAGCCACATACACACAAATTTAAATTTCTTAGTCACTACATTTAAAGAGAATAATAAAACAAAATTTGTTTTATAAATATTTCAAAAATATTATCCTTTCAACATGGGGCACCAAGCCCCATTTCAATAACTCAATGATTACATGTGCCTAAAAGTGGTCACATGTGATCATAGTGTACAGAACATCTCCCAAGTCTCTTCAACCCTCACCTAGTAAGTGAAAAGAGTAAAACACCCATTGGAGACAAATTTTATAATAATCATTGAGACATGACTTCCTACTGGCAGACCCACCCACCCATTATTGCAAGGTGTTACTCAGGATCTAGATACCACAGAAAACTAGGAAGATAAATTGTGAGAGAGGAAAAAAAGTGATTTCATCCCATATAAGATAGGGAAATTGAAAGAGGACCAAGGATCACTACCAATGGATTGGCAACTTAGTCACTCTACCCACTGATATCATCATGTGCATGATCTGAGATTCTACCCTCAAATCTTTTGATGGGCTTGACCCATCATTTGTTTTTCCAACTCTAGCCATCAATACTATCTCTTCCCAATCCTACTGTGTATTCATTTAATTAATTGAATATGTAATATATCCATGCATGAAGCTACTAAGGAAAGGAGGTAAAAAACTCTCTAACTTTTCATACCCATAACTTACGGTTTGGATCCATGCATATGGACAAAATTGTCAACTGATAATTCTTCACCACATCTCCCCTCATCATAAAAGAAATGATTTTACCCCACTGGCAAATGGTCAATATGTAACACATCTTATTAAGTGAGGGGAAGGTCATCTCCAGAAGTCATTGGAAAGGATGAGTGGCACTCATCTCTCACCATTTCCATGAAACTCTTCCTGTTGGAGATTAGGTTGTTGACGTGACCCTAATTCCTGTTTTGTTCTTTGGGTAAGAAAACACAAAACCAGAATTGTTTCAATTCAATTGGTTCAACTTTCCCCCAGGAATAACCCCTGGGTTAGAACTCGAAGTCAGATTATAGTAAGTTCCAGCTTGAACCACAGGCCTAATCATACTATCGAACTGAGCTATGGGAGTAAGCTACTTGGAAGTAGTACTCCTTTCTCCCTATAATAAAGATAGCAGTTTAAAGACTAACCAGTGATTGTCACCACTAATTTAAAAAGATATCAGAGTGTTACTAATTGTAGACAACTGGTCTTTAGTTAAAAGATAAAAACCAAAACTGATCAAAAGATCTAACATTCGAGGATAGATCATCTGAAAACATGTACTCCCTAACGTGAACGTAGCAGAAGGGAACATGACTTTCCCAAAAACCCACAATCCCAATCATAAGAAAATATCAGAGACACTCAAATTGAGTGACAATCTATAAAATATCTGCCCAATATTGTAAAAGTATCAAGGTCATGAAAATTGAGGAAATATTGAGAAAAAGGTGTTTACAGAAAAGAGAAGAATGAAAAGATGGTGATTAAATGCAGAGTATCTGATCCAAATATCTTGGATCAGATATTTGGATGCAGACATGGAGCAGACAAAAGGTATTAGTGGAAAAACTAGGGAAATGCAAATAACACCTACAGTTTAATTAATAATGTTATTCCCGTATGCCAGTGATAATTCCTTAATTCCTCTAAATACTTTTTATATAAGATGAAATATTTAAAGTTAGCTAGGCATACAAGAACTCTCTACTATTTATGCAACTTTTTAGCAACAACAGGTAAATAGTACTGGGGGCGTGAACACCCTCAAGTTGCTTCCAGGTAAACCAAAACTCAATCAGGAAAAGAGTTGACAACACAAAATGATTAGGAAATACAGTATATAAAGTGACCTCTCAATGTTTATTGTTCATGTAATAAATTAACATGCATTTTCAATACATATCAGCATTTCTAATGGTCAATGGTATTTAGAAATTAGTCTAAAAAGCTACTACAACTACTTACAAATAAATAAATAAAGGAATGAAATGAGAATGGCCAATTTGGCCAAAATATAAATTTGTAATCACAAAATTCACATTTTTGCTAATTGTTGAAAAATTTTATATTGGGACTAATATTATATAGGAATCATGTTCCCAAATCACATTTGAGGTTTCAAAGATTGTATTGGCTCTGTTTTACTGAAAAAAGTCCCTCTCCATCTGTGCTAAAAGGAATAAACTTAGGCAACATATTTACAGGGTCTTCAAAGATTCATTGTGTCCAGATTTTCTAGCCCCCATCCCAAGTATCTGTGAAACTATATAAGCTAGCCGGGAAAAAATATTTTTTTCAAAGAATCATGGTAGTTTCTTTCAAAATTTTCCTACAATAATCCATCTTTATTCAATTCCATTTACTTGATTCAGCAAAACAAAGATCAAAGAATAAAATAAAAACTAAATTCTACAACATTTCATAGATAGTTAGGTGGGTAGGTAGGGAGCCAGGTACCTGTCTATAAACATACACACAAACATATATACATTGAAAACAAGAATAAAAGGTAAAATTATCTGAACTCCATTTATGAGCTCAAATCCACTGCTAAAGAAAATTAGATATCAACCTACACTATTTCCCAGTCCTTAGCACTAAAATACAAATATTCACTGATTGTTCTTTTAATACTAGTCCTAGAAAAAATTATTTTCCTTTCAACAAAGGAAGTAAGTGTTAAAAAAAAAAATCAAGTTCAGGAGCCTGACACTTTTCAGATGAAGAAAGAGTGAACCAAAAAACAGATAGGGAATTACCTAACAGCTTATTCCTATCAGAAATCTTTCTAAATGTTTCTTCAGATGTTCAGAACTGAAGTTTATAGGTAAGGCCCAACGCAAACCAACAAACAAAAGAAGTAATACAAACAAAATAACCTGCTAAATAGAAGGATGAAGAGACAAATAAATCAAGGCTTATCCTAGCTATCAGAAACTTTGGAAAGATTTCTGCCCTCCTTAGAGGACATTTGGAGGGTGTTCTTGGAGATGGCTCTTCTCTAAGTATGTTGTTTTCCCTTCAGTCTATTTGTTTCCATTTGTTCTCCCACACTTCAGAAACACAGGGTCCAAAGCCAGTGCCAACATGTTCTGATTGCCTTTGTCACTTCTAGATTATGACTCTACTGTCACATTCCAATTCTAGGCTCCTCTTCTACCACATCTAATTTTAATTTGTATTTCTCTGTAGAGGTTTCCAGTTGCAGAGATTCTTTTCACCTTTCTCACCAACCCATTATGGCAGCAATTTTTTCCCAGCTCAATTTAGAGAACAAATACTAGACCATTACTGGTTTTTTCCTTAGTCCTTTATCAGTACTTATATATGTATATCCAATGTTGGACTAATACCATAATATGCCTTCCTAGCTCTCATGTCTACATTGTTTGAGCATACTACACTAAATATAACTTTAACAGGCTAAATAAAATATCAACAATGCAAAAGTGCCTTCAATAAAGACCCTGTCAATTTACATCACAGAGTTAATGGAGAATTTCCTTACTCATTTCCTTCCATGATTCTTACTTACCTTAATAAATTAGGTACAACAAAATCAGATGCCCATTTAAGAGAGGGAAGCAAAGTTGTAGAGATGAGAGGTTTGGGGAACTGCTGGAATCTAAATCTAACTCTCTTCTAATATGACCCAGGATGCTCTCCATTCCATCACGCTGCTGAGGTCGGGGTGCTAGGGTCCTCTGCAAAAAAGTGACACACCAGTAATGGTGAGGACAAAAATTTAACCTGTGCCAGAATGAGACGAGCATTTTAGTTGATTTGGGGCGGGGGGAGGAGACTCAAAATTATAAAAACTTCTCCAACTGATTCTGGTAGAGACGATTAGCAGAAATATCTTGCAAAGAATGTGGGTGTCCTGGAAGACTCATTGTCGTCATCATTATAATTTCTAATCATGCTGTGTGGGCAGGTGTCCGTGTAGCAGAAACACCATTGGCACTCAGATTAGCAGTTTCATCAGGAGACTGGAAACTAAGTCTGCAATTCTTAGACCTCAGAGACTGAATCACAGCTTTCCCCCTAGGAACAGAAAATATGCAGTCTGTGTCTTAGCAAAGATTATTGGGCTGCCAAGGGAACTAATCAAGTATTGGGTCCATCAAAAAATGCAGACTGGAGAAAGATATAGACTTCCTGGGAGTCTGAGAGTAAGACTAAATATGAAGACAGAATTTGTAGTCCTACTTTACGCATCCAGCTCACTGAGCAACTTTGAGTGAATCATTTGCTTTCTTAGCATTTTTGTTTTTGTTCTGATCTGAAAATTGCAAGTTTCTAAACTAAAACTATTGGCTTTCAAGTGATACATGAGAGAAGGGCAAGAGAGAAAAAAAGTCAACAGCAGTGTTTTGGGATTCCCTGGCTCTACACCTTCCACAACACTAAAGGTGATTTTATCATTTACCTCTGGACCTCTTGGGTCATTGAAACATTTATCTTGAACAAGGATGTCTACTCTATTACTCAATCCCACGTTCTGATTCTACATAGACATGGTTTTCTTCTGGCTTAGTCTGTACAAAGTTTTATTTTCCCAAGTTTAGAGAAATTGTACTAGCAAGCTTTTAAAAAACAATCTAATTACTCACAAAATCCAAAAATGGAATGTTAAGTAGAGATGCAGAAACAGAAAGCCAGTGTTTAACCCCATATTGTATTATAGGGCAGGCACTAGAGATGATGCCAAAGGAATAAAAAGACAAAGTCCCTGCCCCCATGCAGTTTACATTCTAAGTGGAAATGGCATTCAGAAAACTATACATGGCAAATGACTGATATCAGGTGAAAAGGGGCAAAAGCCTCTAACCAAAATTCAAAGGAAAAAAGTGGCACTTTTAAAATGCCGCTTCCACCACCCAGATTCTTATCAGATTCGTATCACCCACGTGGACAGCAATTACTAAAGTCACAAAGCAACTTAAACAGGGTTTTATTTACAAGGAAAATTAACCAGGAAAATGAAAAGTCCTTAATGCCATATTTGGCCAGTTATTTTACCCCAAGTACCGTTCAGTACGAAAGACCTAACACATGTCCAAGATGGTGCCCTTTCAAACCTGAGTCTGGCACCCTGCAAAGTCCAGTCCTTCTCCAGCCATTTTCTCTCTCCAGCATTCTGAGCTGTGGCATCCCCAAGGCCCGTCAAACTTTTCCAAGAAATGTTGATGAAAATTCAGCTTTCTAATTCCCTGGCTTTTACAAGTACCAGTTTTCCAGGTAGCTGCCACATCACCTTGCTGCAGCTCAATGCACTTTCTTTACCAGGCCTGCCTTCCACAGACTCTGGTCAAATCCACCAAGCCTGCCCTCAGTAGACTCTGGTCACTCCTGTCCAGCCATTCTGGCATTTGACTACACACCAGCTACTTCTCTGCCAACCACTCTTCCACCATAGCTCCTTGCCACCACCAGCTCACTCTTCCAGGGGGCTTCCCCGGCCAGGCAACATGGACCTTTTCTATCAATCAGTCCGTCATTCTCCTCTCTCCTTCCTATCCCTTCCTCCTCTTTTTTATACACGCTTCGGTGCTTCTCACTCTTCTCGCTGATCTTTCTCTCAGACCCCACCTACCAGAGCAGTATGGCATCAAATATCATTTTCAAATGCATCACTATCCCTGTATCATAACTAATTTAAAAATAACATAATAATGTAATATACTTATAAAATAAAAAATAAATCAAAAAACAGAATATATTAATTAACCTCTATAGTTTATTTTTAAAGAATCAACATGTCAGCACATTGCTTTATTATAAATTCCTTTGTCACTTCCAGGAAAAAAAAAAATGACTCAACACTGCATACAGCTAAAATAGTGTGTCTTAGAGCAAAATTTCTATATTATTAATGAATTAAAAGGTATGTATGTATTAAGAACCAAGCTCAATTAGAAAAATAATAAAATAAACCTAGAGAAAGGAAAGGAAATGTAGCATTGAAGATCTCAAAAAGAAATAAAGGCAGAATCAATAAATGATACTATTTAAATAAACAGCAAACTTCTGTTTAATCTAAAGGAAGATAGGAAAATAAAGAATTAACCCACAAAATTTTAGGAAATAATATGAACATAAGCATATACAGAGGAAATGATAATTTATTACAAGAAATTATTTATTTTTATGCATATCAATTTGAAATAGGTGATTTATCTAAAATACAACTAACAAAAGTATTCACAGAAAAGACACAGAAGCAAATTGGTCAGACTAATGAAGGGATGTTAAAATTTGCAAGCAAGTATCCTCACTCCTTAGAAATAAGGCAGCAGACCAAAACAGTCTCACATAGGATTCCATCACATTATTAAGAAATAGAGTATATTTCTAAATTATTTCAAAAAGAAAAATAAAAGCTTCAAATTGTTTTGGAATGACTTAAACATTATATCAATACTGAAATCAAACAATGATAGTACACAGTCATACATAATTTTCAACTAACGTCACAAAAAGTGCTGCAAATATTGCTAAATAATTATTGACTTCTAGAGTTCAACAACTCTAAAAAAATTATTCATAAACTAAGACAAATGGGCTTTATTCCAGGAACACTAGCATGATTTCATGTTTAAAAAGAGTATCTATATAGATCATCAAATTTACAGAACAAAAGAGAAGAGTCTAAAAGAACTTATCAGTTGACGCTACCAGAAAAGGTTAGGCTTTGAGGAGCGTAGTCGAGAGGGGGCCCACTGGTCTACAGTGGTGGACAATGGTGGGGACCTTTATGGTGAGCATGTGGTAGCCACATACATGCATATACAGTGTTGTAAAACAACGTTGCTAGATACAAATTAATTCAATTTTTGGAAAACAAACTCAAAATGAGAATAAGGACAATAGGAAAAAAAAACAGATACTATATGATTATTTCCATAGTTTCCAACAAGATATTAAATAAACATATGATCAGCCTCTATTAAAAAAAAAAAACTCAGAATAGAAATGCATATTTTTAAAGCATTGTTTCTCTAACTAAAATGGAATTTTAATTAATAGAGAACATTAAAAGCACTCTCATTAGAGCCAGGAAGAAGAGCAAAACAGTCACTCTAACAGTGCTGTTAAATATTTACCCTCCCAGCATTAGTAAACAATACAATTAGAAGAAAGCTAGAAGATGTACAAAAATTAGAAAAAAAGATAATTTATACTTACTGATAGATGACATTACTTAAATAGAAATTCAGTTCATATAAAAATTATTCAAATAAGGAAAAAATTCAGTATAGTACCCAGGTAGAAAATCAATATGTTGAAATCAAGGGGCTACACACACACACACACACACACACACACACACATACACAATTAGGTGACATAAAAAATGTTATTAATTAGAGAAGCAGGAAACTCCTAAGATAATAAACCAATAAGAAACATTTGCAATTTTAGTAAAGAAAAACTTAAATACTCCTAAGCATATTAAAAAATACTTCAAGCAAAAGAAAGGCAAAATGTTCTGAAATAAGCAGCACTATACAAATGCATAAAATGTCATGTTAATTAATAAATTTAAGGGCTGGTTCATAACAGTATCATAGGGCATTATTTCTAGAACTGGACAAGCTCAGAATGCAAGGAAAATAAACAATGGTGAAAATCAGAAAAATTTGGAAATGGGGAACTAATGAGAGTGCAAAAGCCCCCACTAGGTGCTAAGACAGACTACACAGCTATATGAATTGAAAATATGATAGTGTACATGAAGCAGCAGATGAATATACAGAAGATCCCAATCTACAAATTTTAGTTGTCAATTAAAAATTAAATATTTAATTTATTAAGCATTAAGAGACTTAATATAAAATAAAGGTGATTTTTTCAAATTAGTGGATTTCTTAATAAATGTCTTTAGAGTGATGGAACTGGAAAAATATCAAAATGGATCCATATCTTGTTGCTTACCAAAGTACAATTTCAATAGATCAGTGATGGGAGACAATAATAGATAGAAATAGAACAAAAGGCTAAAAGAGTGGAAAAAAACAGATATTTAGAAGTTGTACTTTTATAAAAAATAATCACTAAATGGAGAAAGTGATACACAGAACCTAAAACCACATAACCAAAAGACTGAATTGAATTGACTATATTATTTTTATTTTTATCCAGAAACTATAAAAAACAACTACAAAGTTGTAGGAGACTAAAGACCAAATTTATAGCTGTAGTAGATTAATAAGTAAAAGTCTCAAATTCAATAGAAAAAAAGGTAAAGTTCAGTTCATATAAAAGAGGTATAAATGGACATAGTCAATTTAAAATTATATGATCGATGTCACTAATAATATGAAATATGAAAACAAAAACCATAAGATACCATACACATGATACTGATAGAGAAATTATCTTCTAGGTATATAACTACATAAAAAAAATGAGTATACCAAAAAATGTGTGTAGTAAGCTCCCCTTGTATATTCTATATACAATGCAATGTAAGATAATATAATACATATAAAATCTCCTTTAAATTGACTTTATTTATAGAAAGGGGAATAAAGACCTGATAACAAAATATCTGGGTAGGAACAATAGAGATGTGACATTGATAGGAGAATGACTTATTTTTCATTATATATCTTATAATTTTTAAATAGTGTACTACATTCTTGTGCTGTTTATTTAAGTTGCTGGTTACTTTTTAGTTTTGGGGGTTTTTGTAGTTGTTTGTGTGTTTTGTTTTGGGTGGTCTTTGGGTATTGTTTGTTGTTTGCTTTTTTAAGAAAAGTTCAACAACAACACATCAATGAAACACTGAATGTGAGGGAAAAAATCTGGTTAGGTGGCTTGCAATCTTCTCACCATACAGTTTTTCATGGCATGTAGAACTGAGAATGACAAGGATGATCAGGATTTAACTTAATGCAGCTAACTGAATTTTCCTGACTTCTTAGAATGTCTTCATATTTGTAGTGTCTCAGTTTCCACAGTTAAGAAAAAGAAAGTTCAAATATAAACCTCAGTAGATTGTTGTGGAAATTAAAATACTATATAGAAAGCACCTCAACCCAGAGACTGGCAAGGAATATAGGCTGAATAACTATTGGCTCCCACCACTGAAAGAACTCTTCCTAAAATAGTAACAGTAACAACTCCTTTTGATGATAATGATGATGATGATGATGATGATGATGATGATGATGATGATGATGACAATGATAACGATGATGACAATAATGATGATGATACTCTGTTCAACCACATACATTCTACCCAAAATGACTTCAACTTCTCTGGCCTTAGCTTTCCCTTCCATTGCCACAAAACTCCAAGTAAGACTCCAAAAAGCAAGAGTAGAGTTAAGTAAAAACCAGTTCTAACCACCAGTCAGGAGAATAACTGGAAAGCACATATTTCAACTCCCACATTTCCCTGAGAAATAAACAGAGGTCAACTACATTTATTATTACTATTGCTGTTGTTGTTATATAAGTAGCTAGCCAACGGGATGAAAAAGTAAGTCTCATCACCTCCATTCCATACTTTTTAGTACATTTCACCTGTCAGCAAGAAAATGGCTTCTGTTCCTCAATGCCATTGGGTCCTTGATTTTAAAGGTCATGTTTCACCTCCAGAGAGGTGCCGACAGTGCACCCTCACCCTGTCATCTCTCTTCTTGTGAGCATGGATATTCCCAGAAAACATCCAGCCACTGGCAGCTGATTCTCACACAGTTTAGGGATCAAAATGACCCTTTCTGAAGTGTAACAAAAGGCCAGTTCTGTAGTCTTCCAGAAAGGAGGGAAGGGAGAAGGATGCAAAGAAACCTTAATAAATATTCTGTCCCCATAAAAATAAATATGGGTCCCTTTCTGTAGGACCTGATGACTTAAGTAGGGACAGTTGGAAATGAGCAGCTTCAGGCCCTAGGTTTTGAGTGGTGATGGTGGTAATGAGGTTTGTGTTTGTTTATTTTACTTTATTTTTCTCTCTTTCTGTATTTGGTATTTGAGATTATTATGGTTGCTATCAATTCTCATTTAAAGAAATAAGGACAATGGTATTAATAATGAAACAAAAGTACTCCTTTTTACTCTCTGTGGTCTGTGAAGAGTTTCACATTTCACTCAGATCAGAACTCCATGTTTTACTGATGTGAAAGTATGTGGTTTTGTGATAGCCAAGTTCTTCTAATATTTAACTTTCTGTTACTTCTTGTAATTTACAGTAAACAAATTCCAATTTTTCCCCTGTGTCAAAATCATCTCATTTTTAAAACAGCCAAGCCAAAGCCACCTCGACATGGCACTTTTCATGAATATCATACAGATATAAATCTATTGAGGCTCAGTTGATTGCATTAAACAGTCTCAACCCTGATACAGGTGGCCCAAATTTTCTTTTTGGACTTCGTAAGACCTAACTATACTAGAAAAGCGCAGAAGAGCATCTAATCCTCGCCATTCTTCCAAAACCCGCTCAATCAGAGTGGAGGTCCTTTTGGAGGCTCAGGTCCTTTGAGAAGAGCTCCAGCACACCCCACCATGGCCTAAGCTGCTGGAGGGGGGTGGGGGGATAAGGTAAATCCTCTGCCACCAGGATCTCAGGGGTTCAGGGTCTCGGGTCCACGGGTCTCAGGCTGGGGAAACTGGGCTCTACCTCCTTGTGGGCAGAGGGTGGGGTTAGACACCTCTGCCAAGGCACCTCTGGTTTACTCCAACCTCAATCAGATCTACACTAGGAACGGAAAAAAAAAAAAAAAACAAACAAAAAAAAACAGTCCTTCCAGTTGCAGATATAATGGAGGAGAAAGGAAGTAATAACAGGCCTGGTTATACTCATCACCTGTGTAGGAAAAGCAGCGTGCTGGGAAACACTGCGATAAGGTAAGACCAGTGATTGAGGTGACCTGTCACAAATTTCTATCTACATCATCTCCAGGATTGGGGGACCAAACCCTTGGTCCACAGTTTAGTGCAACATGAATGAGGCCCCCTCCTCTACCAATCAATGAGGGGGAAAGCCACAGAGATGTGGCTGTGAACCGATGGCAGAACTGCTACATGAGAGGAGAGGAGAGAAGCTGAACCAACCACCTGGGGAAGAATGTCCACAGGAGGGAATGCCTCCACCTCCAGTGGCTGGGAGTTGGGCTCCCAAATTAAGATATCAGAACCAGACAGCACACAAGCAGCACCATGTGACAGACACCAGAAAGAGCCTGGAGAATTGCACCACGTATTTTTCCTACAACAAGTTCCTGATGAGTTTTACCTGACTGCCTGATTCAGTTACGCCTGGAGATCCAAGCAGCCTCATAGGTTGCTGTCCAGGAGTGCAAGTCCACACCCAGGAAAAATAAAAAAAGGACGCTGTTCAGAAAAAGAAAAGATCAGTGGATCAAACATGGACCAACAACTTGAAGTGAAAAAGTTGAAGCAAATGGAAGGCAGAGGGGAAAGGGGGTAGAGGGTGGAGTGTAAGGCATCCAATATGGAAGGGAGGGCCAAACCTAAGAGGAAGAACAAGCATACAAATTGTGATCAATACTATACAAAAATTACAAAATAAAAACTAAACAATTAAAAAGCAAAAACAAAACCCACTCGATCCTAGTGAAATTTGGACAGAGAAATCAGGGACAGATAATTTAAAACAAAAGAAAATTCACCACTGTCTTCAGGCTTCATTCCCTTAATTATCACCCTCCCCTTGGTTACAGTGCTCCATCTTGAGAGATTCTTTCATAGGTGATTAACCATTTTTTTGAAGCCTAGTAAATAGATGATACCAAAATCACTCTCCCACTACTATCAGAAAACTCTTAGAGGCAAAAGGGTTTGTTGCACTCTCTACCTCACCCACGGAGACCAGCCTGCATTCTCCCTCAATCCTCATAAACCTCATGACTCTTAGTGGCATGGCTGACACTATCTCCAGCAGCAAGGTTGTTTTCAGCTCACCTTCAGTGGCACAGTCATTTACATTGGGGTGAGTTTTGATAATTTAGTGCCTAAGCCACACCACTGGTTAAATAGTTTCATTATCAACAGGGTCAATTAATTGTCAGATGTGTCCCAAGTGATTTATTGCTAGTTTTTGGTAAAGTCCTACAGGTACAAACGATCTTGTTTTTATTTAGAACTCGGTATTCTTTCAAAGTTATCCCTATAATATGGTCACTCATACTTCTCAATTACTTTCTTAAGTAGGGGAACAAAAGCAGAGTTTTAGATAGGGCTCCAAATATCCACTTAATCACACCCTGCCTTCTCCCTATCACAATCCAGAAGATAGCATTATATGAACAAACATTATCCATCATAATAACCTTTGATGAGTAAGAGTTGACAACTATTGATGAAGGGTGGAGGCAGAGTAACCCACACAAGCTGACTTTCCTGGAGAGTCAATGGATATCTGTGTAAATTTCTACCACCAGGCTTGAATAGGTTCTGTCATGTGATGTCTGGGTATCAAAACTTAGAATGTTCTCCTTGTACTCCCAACTTTCTCACTGAAAAAACTATGCCAAACAAGTATTAGGAGCATGTCACTTGATGAATATACACAGGCATACAGGGGGGGAAGAAGGGAGGAAGGAGGGAAAGGAAGAGCAAATAGAGTCATTTCTATTACTTCAGAGGATTCAAAATGCCCCACAGTCCACTTGCTACATGTCAAGACAATTTATCCTGACAGTGTCTAAGAGATAAAGAACAGTATCTCTAGTTTTAATGTGCTTGGCCAGCACTCTTAACAGCTTAACTTACAGAAGCAAATAAGTTCTGCTTGTTTCCCACACCACATTCCCTGTGGTGAAGGACCAATAATTCTTTCAAATAAATATTTGCCAGATGCCTACTATGTGTCAGGTACTAATCTAGATAGTGGAGATATTGCAAAGAACCAAAAAAGATTAAGCCCCCCCCCCCCACAGTCACAGCCCAAGTACCCAAAGGCAAAGTCATACAGCTCATAAACAGGTACATCAACATGTGATTTTCAGAGAATAATATTTTAAGAAAAATAAAGTAAGATACAGGAACTAAGAAATGTTTCATGTGGAAAGAGGACATCATTATTAATTCTACTTTTAGCCATGTCTTTGGTGCTTTAAAAAACAACTATACCTGGTTCCACCAACAAATAGTCTGATCTAATTAGTTTGGATATGGGTTTGAGCAACAGTATTTTAAAAGATATTCCAGGGACCCTAAAATACCTCTTATATGCTTGGGTTTTTATGCGAACAAGTTGGAGTTTGCAAACAATGTTATATATCATCTCTGTGATCTCAGCAAACATACTTTACCTCTCTGAGCTTTAGAATCCTTGTCTGCGAAATGGGATAATATTAATGCATATTAGCTTAGGTTACTGTAAGAATTTAATGATATGTGTAAACTCAATGCAGAGTGCTTCATTCACAGAAAGAACTCAAACTGGCCATCATTTATTATTATATTTTATTCATCAGTTAAAAATGTTCACAGAATATGGAAACTGGAGTCCTACAGATCACATCTGGTTGTTACATGGGTGCTATCTGCCATTGAAAGTGTAGGCTTCAAAGTACTTCATTGTTGTTCTGAGTGAAGGCTAACATACCTGAGACCATAAGTTGCATTTTTCTCCTTTGAAGTGTTTTTCTACTTAAAGTGTTTTTAAAATATGTGAATGAAGTGCCAACATTTAAGAACCCGAAGACTTCACCTAAAAACCTGACAATGCATTCTCACGTGGTGGCAACTGATGAGTTTTAGGAAGCTGCTACCCTTCTCTGAGGCAGCCTCTTAGGCTCTCCAAGTCCTCCATTCCCCCTGAAGCTGAGCTCAGAACCCATCACATTCTTTTCTGACTTGCACTTTGATCTTCCCTAACAGGACAAAGGGAACTGAAGTAGTCCTTAAGTCCAAAACTAAAAGTGAGAAAAGGAAAACTAGATAAAATAGTTTTGTATTCAACAAGAGGGACTGAAAGCCAAGGGCACTTATGTATATTAAATAGGCAAATGCGAATTTATCAAAATCATAAAATGTACATGTCACCTACTCATGCTTTTCTGTAACTTACCTGACCCTATAGGCATATCACCTACGAAGATCTGCCCACAGACATAGGAGCTTGGTAAGCTCTGGCTCTTTAAATCACACTACTCTGTGAAGTACTTTCCATTATCACCATTTGCAAGGATGGGGAAAATGAACCTTGGAAAGGAGAATCAATGGTCTTAAGTCATTAAAATAATACATGATCAAGTTACATATGGAACCAGAACTGCAAGATATCACAAGAGAAATTTCATCCACCATATTCTGCTCCTCCACCCAGAGAACTATTTAATGGATTTAGCTATTGAGGAAAACAGCAAAGGAAAATTCTTAGAGAAGTCACCATGATACAGTTTAGAACAGTATCTCTGCCTCTCTGGTGTTCACCAGTGAGGAATCTCAGCTCAGTCAGTACTTGTGTCAATCTCAGCCCTGGTAGCTGTGTCATTCAAACTTAGAAAAACATGCAGGTTACACAGTGAAATCATATCTTTTTATTTGGATGCTTGTAAAGATAGCCTTGCACTTAAATCCACTAACAGGCCACAAAAATAAAAAAGAGCCATCACTGCATGTGTTGTTGTTGGCAAAGATCAAACATAATAGCTGAAATGGAGGATCAAGACTCAGGCAGACTTATCTCCAACATCATCTTCTTGCTGAACCCTCCTTTGCCTGCCTGGTCAGAATTAACTGACCTTCAAATTCCATACAAGCTTTTTGTATCTAGCTCAGATTTCTACATAACATTTCATTTATGTCTTATGTGTCAATATACCTGTTTAACTAGAATTCCCTGAGAGAAATCACTATGTTTTGTTTACTGTTATATTACCTACATCAATACAGCCTCACAGCCAGTTAAAAGTTAAATATAAGGTCAGATGCCAAGTAAGAGTGAAAAAGTGAAGATAAAATTTACCATTTCCTAATTATGTCTTTTTGAGTAAAGTTATACATCGTATGTACCTAAGATTCATGAGAATTCAGAGATTGAATTTTAAAGCTTTGATTCAAGATGTTCATTATTTAATGGGATAGACAAGTGTACATATAGAGCCACACTGCAAAAGATATAAAAATGAAATCTCTTAAAGAGACACAAACAAACAAACAAAAAAAAAAAAAGATTTGACAGTTAAGAGAAATAAGCACATTATGAAATTTCTTAGTATTTTGTTATAATCTTTAAGTTTTTAATTAAAAAATAAAAACTCAAATATACAATTTCTCTCTGATCATTTATTGACATTATTTTTTTGAAGTTGTTGACATTTAACTATCAAAAGAAATGTTAAGAAAGGTTTAGACCATAATGGAGAGTTACACTTTTATTTTTTAAGGAAGCTTAAGAGGAAGTATCCTTGTGTTTCAGCAATTCTGGAAGAAATTGACTTTTCTCACAAAACAACTACAAAGAAACTTGAGTCAAAACACATAATGAAAGGAAAAGGTGGTCAAGAAATTTCAAGTCTACAATTATTTTCTCAACACTAAGTATCATGAAAGATGTTACAATCTCCAAGGAAAAGGACCTCAGTCACCATTGGAGGTTCTAGGGGGGCACTAGTGCAGGGAAGACATAACATTATGTTAAGCAGCATAGAAGAGGTATGGTCAAAAGGCAGGGTGATACAAAGGGAAGATAAACTAGATAAATTAGGGATTTTATTGACAAATATGTCTCAGCACTTTGAAAGAATACTAAATTGAGTAACTTATTGTTTGCATGATATTCCTGGTCCTGCCAATAATTTGATGGCAGCACCTGAGCAAGTCACTGCCCAGATAACAGGCTTTAGTATCCCCTCCCATCATCAAAAAGGTGAGAAATGGTCCTGCAGTGGTCACTGCTTACAAATATAGGCATTAAATTGCATTACCCTCTGGAGTTACTGAAAGAGTAAACAAGTTTCTCCTATGTCGCTGATTCTATTTGCCTTAGATGTTTGTCAAGCAAGAGATTCAAAAGCAATAAATCTAGCAGCTATATAAAATTTGATATTTTCATTATAACTTACACAACTGCCTAAATTTCAGTCTGTTTCATCATGAAGGCTAAAGTTCTATCACAGGAGCTCTAGGGAACATGAGAAGGCCAACAGATTTGTAGACTGAATTTCTACCAAGGATCCTCCCCATTCTATGCCACAAAAATTACAGGGTAATTATAGACCTGGGTGCCATCATTCATATTGAGTCTGTTTATAAGAACAGTTATCTTTCTAACATCAACTCTCATTACTACTTTCTTTCAAATATTTGCCTTACAAACTAGTATTGGCCAAGTTTGCCTTACCAAATCATAATCTACAGGCAGGGTACGAGGAATCTGCATTATTAATAATACATATCTCTGATGATCAGGTAAGTCGGGGAAAATTCTACCAGAGAACACTGTTGTACAATATGCACCATAAATATCCTGCTTCTTGTTCCTTTCATATATTTCTTGTACCGCAATGTGCTTCTCTCATCTAGAGTTGGTAATATATATTAACTTATCCTTCTGGATCAAGCTAAAATGTTGCTAAGTATATCATCTTCCACTCTCTATTCTCCAGGGAAGTACATTTTACTTCCCATAGACTTTTGTATTTTCTTTAAATACATATGTTATATACATATTACTCTTGCCTTTTCTATTAAATGATGAACTCATATAGGCTAAAGGAATGTGATTCATTTGCTCCCCTACTAGTTCATTCATTCAAAAAACAAAAAAAAAAAAAAAATAGCATCTACCAAACACCAGGCATTGTTAAAGGTACTGGTCACAAAGCAACAGAGAAGATAAAGTTTACAGTTTTCATGGAAATTCTAGTACAGGTGTAGACAAACTGCAGTCTACAGACCAAATCTGACTCACTGCTTATTTTTATAAATAAATTCTATTGGAACATAGTGATACTCTATTATTTACATGCTGTCTATGGCAGAGTTCAGTATTTTACTTATTATCTATAGCAGAATAAATAGTTGCAACAGAGACCATATGGTTCGGAGAGGCTAAAATATTTATCATTGTCCCTTTTAGAGAAAATGTTTGCTGACCTCTGTTCTAAGTATATCCGTTCCATACAGCACAGTGCCTGGTAGGCAGTAGGCAATTTTTAACTCAGAATAAAATAAAGATAGGAAATGAGAATAAGATCATTTACACAGGCCTTATGACAGAATCTCTTTTACCTAATTTCTATCTTCATTTTAATTATGTTAAAACTAATTTCTACCTGGTGTGAATGTTATTTGTAATGCTACTGCTTAGCATGATAAAAAGGGAGGGGACAGCTTTCAAACTTAGAGAAAATTTAAGAAATAAGTAAACCTGTTGTGTCTTTAAGTTATAACTATTTCAGATTTGTTAATGATCATAATAGTTAACCTGGCAAAATATATTATAATAGTTGTCTTCTCTGTGTTTCTAGAGCTTAGAGAAGTTTAGGGAGAGCCCTTATTGTATTCCATTGGTTTGTGTGTCTTCATCACGTACATGTGAAGGGAAACTTTGTATTTTTGGGATCACTGAGTGTTGGATTCACTCAGGCACAATTACACAGCTGCACATAAGGGAAACCCCATTTTGTCAAATCCCAAAGTCAGGTGTACAGACTCAATCATATATCCAGCCCTAAGAAATATCTTATTTACCATATTCAGATAAAAACCTGTTCATATTTCAAGAAAAAAATTTAAAAATTGTGTTTTTTGCAGGACCTTCTTTAGAGACAGAATTACTATAAAATTTAAAGTGGAGAGGAATAGATGGTAATGGCTTGACAAAATTCTACACAGTGCCACAATAGCATACCGCAGAGCGTAACAATTTTAGAGTCAAACAAGTCTGGATTTACAAAAGCTGTGCCCCTGTAAACTCAGGTAAATCATTTAGCTTGCTTGAGTCTCTGCTTCCTATCTACAGAATAGGAAAAATAGCAGTTACCTCACAAGGCAGATGTGAGAATTAAGTAAGATATAGGTAAGTGCAATGCAGCTTTCTCCAAATTGGAAAGAAATAGATTTTCAGTAACATTTTGTTCAAAATCAAGTGCAAAATTTCAAAAACACCTTTGATTGATACATATAATCTCCCTGATATTTTAAGTCAATAAATGTGAAAAGATGTCATTAGTGTATACTTTTCCAAACTCAAGAAAAGTCCTTTATTTACTGAAGGTAGTACTCAAAAGCTGTACAAAAGCTCTTATTTTTCTACTACCGATTGATTCTTAGCTAAATGTCAGTCAGTTGAAATATTGTTAAAACTACATCATATTAAGAATGTTGCATGAATATCATAGAATGGGTAATCAGGATAGTTGTGAAAAATACTCCTCATTTTGAAGAGAAATACAAATGGTCAAGTTCTACTATTTTTCATAGTATGGTGCTCATTTTCTTAATCCCTGTGATCTCCTTTATAAAATGCAACAAGGCATACAATCCCATCAAAATCGTCTGATTATTTTACATATATATGTAGATGGAAAAATAGATGGGTATAGGTGACAGATGAAGATGGAGAGAGAGATATAAATGAGAAGCGTAGGTAAGGATGGCCAGAGAATCTGTGCTAAGAAAGATGTAGAATGGACCAGTGGAAGGATGAATTGGTGGGTATATGGACAAATAACTAGGTCAGACTCAGATAAGTGTAGATGAAAAAGAGAAAAGTAGACACATAAACATGTAAAGAGAGAAAAAAATAAATCCATTACCAAAAAGCTCAATCTCAGAACCAAAATATAAACAAATTTTCCTTTCTTAGCCTATTGCTCCTTCAATCTCATATTTCTTAAATATCCAAAGATCTCCTTTCATCATTATGTCATCATATCCAGAAATGTAGTAGCTATATTATAGACAGATAGAGGCCCAGCCATAAAAGATACACTCTTTTGGCCAAACAAACTTACTGCATCATCCATATGAAAGGAAATAAAGTGTCTGAACGGCATAAGGTAATTTATCTAATGGTAACTTTATGAGACTGCCCATACTCACCTTTACAAGACTACCCATACAATTTTCAGTGTTTCTCTAATTAATGTGACATTAATTTATAAAATCTGGTTCTGGCCTAAAATATTTTAGTATAGTCGAGATATTCTCTAAACGAACAGTTCTACAGGTCTAACATTACCTTAACGAAGAACAGAAAGTACTTCTGAACTCCAGCCTAATATATATTAATTATAATGAAAGAAAATAAGTCCATTTCTCCACAGGAAAAAGTGCCAACTGCCCCTACTTTGTTTTAAAGCAAGTTCCTTACTTGACAGTCAGCACTAAATAATGGAAACCAGGGTCAAATATATTGCAACATATATAAATTTATAAAATTATACAACGATTATAAAGTATACTTTGAAGAATATTGAATGACATTAAAAAATGTCCACATTATAATAATTGTGAAGAAAATATCAAAAACTAAATATAATTAAGATGACACCACCCTTAAAAAAAACATGGTTATACAGTTAAATTAGAACAGTGACTTTCTACATATGATGGGTTAAGGGTGTTTTTAATTTTCTTCTTCACACTTTTGGGAATTTTAATCTTCTAAAATAAGTATATATAACTTTACTAAGTGAAAAGGAAAGGTTTATTTTGTTTTTAGACAACAACTGTTACCTGTTATGATTTTTAAAAAATGCTTGTTGTTTTTCCCCACTTTTCAGAGTATTTTTATATGCATTAAGTCAACTCATCCTCCATTAAACAAATCAGGGAGAAGGTTCAAGGTTCCCCACTCACAGCCCAGCAGTCAAGGTCATAATGCAAAATAGGACAGAACAAACCTGATTCAAGGTTGCCTGGTGCTGCCCTGCCTTATTCACAAAGTCCATTCATTTGTCTTAGGAAAAGTGCTATATCTTTGGTTTTTATTTTTCTAAAGGAACTTCAGATAGTCTTGCTTTCCTTCCACTTAAGACTACCTTGCATATGGGCATATATAAATACCCACTGAGCCATGTAGTTAAGATCTGGGTAGTCAGTATCTAAGTTACAATTTAATAAAGAGTCAATAAAAGGAAAATATGTTAGGTAACCAAAAAGTCAGCCCACCTGGGACCTTCACCCCTCACCCCATTCTGCATAAAAAAGAGCTCTGATCATGAAGGACAAAAACATCCTACTATAGCTATTTTCATATACATGCAAAGTCAATCTTCCTAAGGGGACCAGTCCAATTTATTAGGGGGATGTCCAGGTACAGTTTTTAAAAAGACACTGACCTAGATAAGGAAATCAGAGACAAAGATTCGAAAGCTGCTTCATATGACAGAAAACTGAAGGAGGCTTAGAGTCAGCATGAAAGAAGCACCACAGCTCAAATCTAGCAGTTCTTGAAATGACTCACCAGCACTGCTGTGACACCTTCCTGCCTCATTCATCAGGCAGGTTTTCCCATTAGAACATACTGACAATGTGTACCTCTGTAAAACGTTAACACCAATTCTGCAATTTGAAAAAAGGTAAGATATGATTGAAAAGTTATAAACTCAAAACTGCCCAGGGGAAGCAATGTTGTTTGAAGGAAGACTGGTCTCCATTTCACATTGCCAGTGAGCAAATCCCCAGTCTGTCTGTTTTGAATTTTTACTAAAAAGTTAAGTGAGTCTGACAAAATCTGAATGTCATGAAAAATATAAGACAGATTAACGATGTAGAGAATACACATATAAGAAAAGGTTGGGACTGCTTAGAACCAAGAAGAGGAGCTGGGTCATTGTGGAAAGACAGGTAAGAGCTTCATGATTAACTTAATTTTGATGGGGACTGAATGAAGAACTTCTGTCCTTACCTGTGGAAAGTTCTAGAACAGAAACTTTAGCACATACATGTAGGAACAAGAATGTTGCTGGCAAGATAAATACTCATTACGGGAATGAGCCCAGGATATAAAAAAGCAGATGAGTCTTTGTTCTCTGGT
This sequence comes from Uropsilus gracilis, assembly GCA_004024945.1. Lineage (NCBI taxonomy): Eukaryota > Metazoa > Chordata > Mammalia > Eulipotyphla > Talpidae > Uropsilus > Uropsilus gracilis. Next base: position 58,244 of record PVHY01003419.1, read on the forward strand.
ATCAGCATCCAACCTCCTCTCCAACTGAGACCACACCTTTTTGGAAAACTTCTCACTCTCTTCTCAGGCCCTGAGTATATTTCTCATCCTGGTATCAATGGACTAAATGTCTTTTTTAAAGCTTTCACTACAAGTGCTGCATAACTTAAGTAAAACAAGTAACAGTAGATTTTAAATCAGGTTGCCCACTGAAATTATCTGAAAGGGTTTTCAAGTTGAAAATGCCCAATTCCACACCCAAAGACTGAGAGAGGCAGACTAAAAGTCTGAATTCTACTACAGCTTCTCTGAGTGAAGCCAAACCACAATCTCAAGCAAAGACTAGAGTATAGTCTTTGTCCAAAGATGGATAATAGCCATCAATATGGGGACTCAGGAATCCAAAGTCTATTGAGGCAAGCAATAGACTGCTCAGGCTAGTATCCCCTAAAGAACTGAGAACTCAGGAGTAAGCAGTGCTAAAGGTGTACAAAAGGAGAGAAGGCCAGGGAGTAACCCAGGGAACAGAGAGGTATCCTAGGGTGGCAGAAAGCTGCCCCCAAGAGAAAAACAGTGTCAGCAGTCAAAGACCCCCTAGATCAAAGTATCCAGTTAGGAGCCCTGAAATGACTGAAACAAAGAGAATTTGGGCAGCACTGGATTTGCAGGAATAGGTTTGTAAGAGGCATTCACCTTAGGAAGACTAATTATCAATCTAAACAACATATTCAATTCAAATCTATACAATATAGTCAATTCTTGGGAAAAAAGTAAGAGTAGGTGAAAATACATAATATCTTCTGCATATTACTTTAAATGCTATTGAAACAATAGGTTCTGGAGAAACCCTCAACTGGAAAAAAATTGGCAGACACCCCCTCAAGAATCAGAGGGGGATGTGACAAATGACCACTAAATTTCTATGATCAAACCCTTCAGCCAAAAGAAGGTAGAATTCCTTTGAATATCAAAACAAAGTCCAATTCAGTTGTCTCTTGGACCTCTATAAACAAATCCCATTCTTTCACTTTAATGTCAAATGCCCAATATAAAACATAGGATTAAGTTGGTTAATAAAACCTAGCTCAAGTGTCCTTGCATAATGGTTCTTTAAATTTACCCACTGTTTCTTCATCTGTAAAATGAGAATAACAGACTTTTCTCAGCAGTATATAAAAAGAAATAATGCTGTATGCAGTTGCTAAATAATGAAATACCTAGCTCTAATTGCTAAATAAACTATTGATTTATATCTTAAAAATATAATATAAATGCCTTTGTTTGTGATAAGCAACATGCAGTACCTAATTTACATCATCAATTTATTCAGTTCCTGGTTCTTCTGCTTGCAAGAAATTGTTTTGCTATATCCAAAAGTTCAAAACCGGTATTTACCTAGATTTTATCAGCTCTGTGTGATTATGGAATTTATACCTTTACCTATAGAATTTCTTTAACCTAGGATATTCTCTAAGAATAAATCTGGGAAGGAAGAGAAGAGCGGATATACATATGTGACGCCTATTGACACTAGTTTCACACTGAGGGGTGATAATCTCAGAAATGAAGACTGTAAAGCATCACAGACCTTGATAGTGTTACACAAGACCTGTTGACTCCAGTCAAAGCATATTAGTGCATCCTCTCTTTGGTGTTTCTTTAACCAGACTAAATTATCTGAGTCCTTGCTCTGAAAACTGCTTCTCATATCCATCGTATGGCCTATCCTAACTTCCAGCCTCCCAGTTTCTCCCATGAAAGAGAAATGCTGCACTCTTTGGTTGAATGAGGGTTGGGGGTGAGTGGCCTGATGGTGGAAAATATCTTCATTCTACTTTGCTTAATTCTTTCATGTGGGTGTCCCTCTATCTCCTTGACCCAGGGACAGAGGAGTGAGTTACCTAGTTCATGGATTTAGAGAAGGAAATGAGCAACTCCTTCCTTCCTCTGAGTCTCAGGATTTACCTGAATGCTGGAAATATATAATCCCTGCTACTAGGGATAAGGAATTATTCAGGCAAAGACACCCCCCCACATACACACACACACATAGGGAGTTGTTACTGGCAAGCCTATGGGTCAAAGGGCAACTTTCACTCAGCAACTTTCACTCTGTTAGCCCACTGAATTAACAGACCTAAAGTCCATTCAATTTTACAACCCAGTCTTTATCTCCACCTTCCTGTTTCATGAATCTCTTTCAACTGGTTCAAAGATGGGTACAAAAAAATGTAGGCAGAACTACAAATGCAGTGGGGGCAGGGGTTTGGAACAAGGCAGAGACTCAGTTTAATCTTAGGCTCCTGAAGTTCCAACATACAGTTTACGCTGACTACACTAGCACTGAATGCACCCTACCTTTTACTGCTGTCACTATGCTTTACTCTTCAGTAACCCTAACACACCCTTCCCAAACCCTTACCTCACTCAATCCAGATCTCCAGGCCAAGAACACTTAACCTCAGATTCAGTCAATCTCAGGGTTCTCCCCTTTCCCTGAAGCCTCGCTGTACCTTATCTCTTTCCAGTTCTTGGTCTTTATCACTCTGTAATTACAGCTATACTTTAAAGTATAAGTTGAACTTCTAGGAGAGTCAGTGTTCCTTCATTGCCTATGACTGGACCCGATTTGTTTCCAAATTCTCCTCTCAGGCCTCCTCTGCAAACTCAGGCTAACCAGTGTTACTAAGAACTCATTATGCACCAGGCTGGGAACAAAAACATAGTATTCATTATCTTTTTTAATCTCCCCTGTGAAGCTGGCACAGTTATCATTCTCTAGAAGGAACCCGGTCTGTGCTCAAAAGGCTCATCATTCGAGTACAGGCTGCTGTCTCTGGTGTAACCATGGGGAGGTTTGCAGACTTGGGGCATACAGCAGATGGGAATAGGAAGTGAGACTCCGAGGGGGTGGAGGGAGGCTACGCTCACTTCAAAACTGAAGGATTGTGCTCTCACCATCTTAACCTTTACCTACATGCCTCTAGATTTGAAAAGAAAAAGAATTCTCACTTGAAAAAACAAAAGAAAAATAAAGAAGGAGACTAGAGAAAAGTCCAAATGGTCACTGTTCCAGGAAGGGTCCCACTGCTCAACATGAACACCCTGGCGCCTGTTGTCACTCTGAAACAAAGGTCTGGAGAACTGTGGTTTTGTCACGAGATGAATAACAAGCCCCAAGGTCTGCTAGAATGACAAGGCCCAGACCAGATCCACGCAAATATAGCTGGAAGCTTTCTAGTAACTCTAACCGTGCATGGGGAATGAGCTGCTCAGAGAAGTGAGTCACTTACTGGAATCCGGGCTGCCTGCATTACTCAGCTGATATTAATACACCCACTTGTTCATTAAAGTTTAATTGGAGTTCATATGAATTGGTTTCACCGGATACTTAATCAAAGCAAAGTGTTTGTATATGAACTGTTCACATACAGTGCTAGAAAACGTGATTGTCCTGTAGTCCCTACACACATCGCCTGGCAGCTCTTGTAGTTGTTGACATAACATGTTAGTCAGAGAGGGTGAGACAATGACTTGAGAAAGGAAGGGCGAGAGCTATCCAGACAAACACAAAACAAAAGTAAATGAAAAACACTTTAGGAGGTACAAACTTCCCAACTGCCAGCCAGCATCTGATGTCCCCCCAATTGCAGTTCTTAAAGAGGATCTTGTTCCTTCCAATTCTTCACTGGAGTTCCTTATCAAAGCTGCAAAACTCCATTTTTCCCTGGGCACCTGTCTTCCAGCCGCACATCTTTATATGTTTAAATGGGTGGATAAGGAAATTAACCATCATTCAACATAATCACACATTTCTCTTGTACTGACAAGCAAACCATGAACACAATCCCAAACGCCTATTTATACAATCAGAACTGTCAGTACCCTGTTATTTCTTATTGGATATCTCACTATTCAACATTTCTGGAAGTATATATTTTTTAAGCCCCTAAAAAGAATGTGCATGAAATTGAGGGGAAGTAAGCTTCAAGTTTGGTGGTTTTGGTCTGGTTGTCAAGTTTTCCTTAGGCGTGGTCATCACTGTTAAGTACACATGATAGCGTGGCCCAAAGCAAATGAAGCAGAGGTTAAAACTTGGCGCTATGTGCCATTTTGATTCTGAAGCAACCTTCAGAGAAGTAGAGAAAAAGACAATTTACTTATTTTTGAATATTTTTATAGTGATATAATTCATATACCATACAATTTACCCATTTAAAGTCTACAATTCAGTTTTTAGTGTATTCAGTCATGCAACCACTACCACAAACTAATTTAAACACATTTCATTGTCCCAAAAAGAAAGCCATGCTCATTAGCAGGCATTCCCCATCCCCAACCCCAACCGTTCCAGCAACCACTAATCTACTTTCTATTTCTATAGATGTTATGGATTTCCCCTATTGAGGAATTTTCAAACAAATGGAATCATATAATATGTGGTCTTTGTGACTTCTTTCATTTATTATAATGTTGTCAAGATTCATTCAAATTATAGCCTCTATCAGTACTTTTCTTCTTCTTTATTGCTGAAAATAATATTCTATTTTATGAACACAAAACATTCTGCTTACCCATTTGAAACCAGGGAAGCCCCATAGAGCAAGTTGTGTGACAAATTAGCATTTTCTCACTGCAGCCTAAGTGACAGAAGCCATTTGAAAAGCTTTGGCAGTTTTCCAAATGACCCAGAAGTTGCTTATGAGTAGTATGAGCAGTATAGGTGGGTACTTCATTGCCCAACACCAGGGACTGCACGGGTGCTCAGGTTGCAGGCAGAAGCTGGCAGTGACGGCAGGTGGCTGTGGCTCCCCTACCACACAGCCTCAGAGTAGGCAGCTCCCTGTTCAGCCCCCTGCAGTTAGGAACATGGGGTCTCACTGCGTCAAGTCCACTATAATTCCCTCCGGCTGTAGGCAACAGAGAGTCCCATGAACTTGGTGTCTGGATCACAGACTGGACCAATTGGGTATAAGCTATGGGCTGGTTATTAAATGATTCAACCAGTTGCAGGACTGAAGATATTCCAATCAGACTTGTAGGTGGGGGACACTGAGAGAGGGCATGAGGCAGAGCAGAAGCCAGCCTGCAACTGTCTTAGTAACTCTCAGACTCAGACTCTGAGACTCTGTTCCTGGTATCTAAAGAAGAAAGATGCATACAGCATGCCAACCTCTGAAGCAAGCTAGAAAGCTTCACAAGGAAGCCATAGAGCTGGGTTGGCCGTACCTGTCTCTGGTCCACTTCTGACATCACCTGAAAAAACACCAAAGTCCACAGGCCCGATGTCTAAAAGAACTGTTGGTTGTTGGTGTGGGCCAAAAACTCACAAAGAGCTGTAATGCTAGTGTTACTGATACTATCACCTCCCAATGACTGGCACTACTGTCCAGTTCTATCCAGCACTGTTGATGGTGACCTGAGTTCTGTGCCTGGCTGGCACACGTGAGAGGTATTGACCACTCCTGACTATCCAACACTGTCTTCCAGCGCTGTGGCTGCTGCTGCTGCATCTATTGCTATCTGGACCAACATCCGGTGCTGTCCATTCTGACCTTTAGACCATTACTGTGGACTATTATGGCATCATCTCAGTGGCCACAACTGCAAGCATCACCAGCTTCAGTGAGTTGGATCCTGGTCTGCTGCTTTTGCCAGAGTGCCATAATCTCCAGGCCCCTGAGGCCGGGATAGCAGCATCTTTGATGAATGGCTATATGTTTAGGAATATTGGACATTGGACACTATCTAGGATGAGACAGCCAGCTACTGTGGCCTGAGAAATGTTTTTTCCCCTGTTTGTTAGCCCCTGAGCCTAAGTGGTTTTGCAATTGTGAATAGGGGTAAGAACCCACAGACAGTGACCTGTCCTCTACTGGACACTGTCCTTTACCCACTATGAGCCCACACCTCCATAGCACTGTTTCACACTCAACCAATCTACCATTTCAAAATAAAACACCAACCCCAACACACCATATTATAGCAATACTTAGCATTCATTTATGCAAATATTTTGTTGATGCCCTCAATGACCCATCACATATGGAAGGAAAGTAAAGCTGTGTTAGGGCCTTCTCAGACAGGGGAGGGGATGGCAGAGCATTATAGCCCAAGACATTCCAAATGTACAACTTATGAAGAAGACCCATTTGGGCAAGGGTTTGTAGTTCTCACAGCATGTGTACCAGCATGACATAGTTAGACTGTGGCTCTCTACAGAAGGATCCCTGGAATATGCACCTCTGACTTCCTGAGGCACCCAGCAGAGCTTGTCATGCACTGGGCAGGCAGCACTTGCAGCCATCTCTCAAATGAAAACAACTGTTTTGGTTTCTTCATTCATGACCCAACTACACAGTAAAAAGCACTGGAAATGGGACAGACCTTCATGGTGATTAATAAGATATAATACCAGTCCTATAAGAGTTCAAAATCTACACATACACATACAAAATCTACACATACAGAATAAATCAATGCCCGATTAAAGTATTAAGGGCATGAGTGAAACTTTAAAAGAAGGGATCTGCAGCTAGTTCTGTCTTGTTTGCCTTGCTTGTGATTTCATCTTTCCCTGACATGGTCAGCATAGAAGGTACATAGACTTTCATGGAAAGAGAAACTGCATAGCCATGTGTGTTTTGAAACGGCAACCCCATCTGTATCTGGGACATAAATCACAGCCAACTTGACACCCACATCAGTAACATTCCCAGATGATGGAGACCTAAAAGAAAACCATCAGAGTTGGAAAGTTGAAACACTCCTACTAAAGAAGGTTTTTCAATATACTGTCTGGAAGTTGGCAGTTCACAACTGAAGTTGCCACCAAAAAAGTCATTTGTGTTAAGGAAAGAAATAGGTCTCCAAAATGCATGTAGTCTAATTCACACTCTACTACATGAGGCGGCCTTGGGTTTATGTAATGCAGATGTCAAAGGGACTCTAAGACATTGCCAAAGAGAAGTGAGGCCTTTGCAACCCCCAGCAAGCACAGCGCTGACTCCTAATCATTAGGAAGCTCAAGAGCATCTTCCATTAGGCTGTTCTGTCTTCTGAGGACACACCCGAGCTTCTAGATAAAGGCACCTTGGAATCAAAACTAAAAGTTTGGCTGACTCATGCTTCTATTTTTTGGAGTATAGGGCTGCATACCTCCATTGCATCCAATTCATGGAAGACATTAGGTTTTTTTGCAAACCAAAATAACTGTTATGTTTAATGAGAAACTTCTTTCACTAAAATTTTCTACCAGCATGAAATCCTCTGTAATATACTCATCCAGTTTGTATATCAGTATAAGTGTGCCTCTTTAAATTCCATAGCAAGGAAGGTTGCACATCCTGTTTCCTAACTGCCTCATGCAAAAGAAAAAAAAAAAAAGGAATTTTACCTTCACCTCATTTGTTCATTAAAGCAAGTTTCAGGGAACACTTTGACATCTGATTTATGAATAACAGATTTAACAAAGAGTCTTAAAGATTCATTGCTGTTTATACCTGGGGAGAAACAAGTTAATATTAAACAGAGTCAACATTTTAATTGAAATAAAAAACAGGGGAATGGCAAACATTATTTTAAACATATTACAAATATACATAATCCAGGTTATTTTTAATAAGAATGACCTCATGATGCTCAAATCAGGGTGGTGAAGCAGAAAGCATCTCAGAATTAAAGGTTCCGCGTTTGTATCTCTCTCTGCTTAAAAAAAACTCACTTCATTCCTGTGAACCTCAGTTACTCATCATATCTAAAAGGGAAATACTAAGCTCTACCTTGCCTACTTCATGGATGCCATAAGATGCACATAAGAGGATGTATATTTAAGTGTTTCAAAAACCACACTGCTCCATCTAAAACATAAGGCATCATCTGAATGTCCTTTCCTATAAAGACATTTTTAAATGACATGAACAAACACGTTTGCCTTTCTGTTTCTGTTTTGCATAAACCAAAGAAATACCCCGAAATCAACACTACCAATTCCAAGAAGCTTCACACACACACACACACACACACACACACAGAGCACACCACACATTTTGTACAGAGAGTTGTTCTTTAAAACAGGAAGCCCAAGAATGTACATGCTGCTGCAGAACCTTCCATCTTAGCATTACCTTCAGCAGCACAACTTTAAAATTGAGTGTTTCTTGATGTACTCTTATTTTTGATGTGGGGGTGTTATATATTAAAGCACATCGTCTTTCAAAACTCAGTGTGCCAGCATTCCTACACACCTCCCTCTGGTCCAGGAAAAATGGTCCCCGTAAGGAGGTGGTCCTAGGATATCAGTGCCTTCTACACAGGAGGAAAATGAAAGATAGATTTGAGGACAAGACCAGAGCTTTTGAAGACTGAGGGTAGACAACCTGCCAGGATGATGTGGAAGCAATGCCACCAGCCGGGTCATCTTTGACCTGAAAACTAATCATCAGTATTCACAGGGCAGCTCTCCAAGAAACAGTTTATCATGGATGTGGACGCATTCCATTCCCTAGTTCACATGCTATCACCTGAAGTTTACTCTCTCAACTACCATCTATAGATATGCAAAAGTCAAGGAGTTTCCCAAGGTCAGTAGCCAATGACAATTGAACCAACACTACCCATATGTTCTAAGCTAGCATGGTTCACTATTTTGAGTGAACAGACCACAGTCCTAAAACAGTCCTCAAACACTTCTTCTATACCCGTCCTTCAGCATCATTATGCTATGACAGAATAATAAACACTAGTGTTTGTACAGACCAGACACTATTCAACTTCAACACGCTTTACATATTTTAACTTAATTCTCACAACAACTCTGAGTAAATCCATTTTGTAGATGAGGAAACTGATGCACAACCAGATGAAATTGCTTGCCCAAGGTTATACAATATGGTATAGTGGAATAGACTTGGGTTCAGGGAATATGAATTTGGTGACTATTGCTAACCAGAACGCAACATTGTCTATTTTGTGTATTTTCAGCACCGTCCCAATAACCATTCTGATTCAAGCACCTTTGGAGACACTCCCACATATTTTCTAATTTATTCTCACACTGACATTGAGAGCAATTACTATCCCAAGTCAAAGTGCGATGCTAAGATTCTAAGAGGTAGCTTAACCAAGGTTTTACTAACACTCAAAAGCATAGCAGGATTCAAGGCCCTATCCAGTTTCAAGTTTAGGACTCTTGAGAACATATAGATTCTGCACAGCTCTGACACGGTGATGACACAATCCTCTAATCATCATTAACACTTTCTTCCTATCTCTACATTCATTCATTTTTTTTTTTTTTTGTCAAGTGGTTAGCAAAGAGAACATATGTTGGGAGAGAATATATGTTTAGAAGACATATGGTCAGCATGGTTCTAGCATTTACTAGCTATGTGACTTGGAGAAGTGACTTAGCCTCTCTGTACCTCAGCTTCCTCTTCTAACCAATGAGAATACTGAGACTAGTATTTGCCAGTATCTCATAAGATTGTTACAAAAATTAAGTGAGATGATGTACATAACACACTTTTAGAGTGACTGTTATATAATAAGTGCTCAATAAAATTTAACTGTGAATAATTGCATGAAATGTTACATTTAAAAGGTATAAAGATGGGAAAAACCTACTAGAGTTGCTGCACTATAATAGCTGCTCAAATACAAGAGAGAGCAATATTCATTTCTTATTAATAACATCTCTAATAGTCTAATCGTATCTGGTGCCTCACAGCCCAATCTGATCTCGTCTACAACCTTCACACAGCAGCACAGCCCTCTCTACATTAAAAATCTTCAGAATTAAAGATTATATGATCTTTCTCTAAACTCACCAGGGAAAGAAAATCTAAAATGCTAAGATAACTTCTTTGAAAGTTTGGGAGTTTCAATTGTCCATTTTCACCCAAAATTTTATCTCAAATTGAAAATTATTACCCATAATTGAAGCCTAAACCACACTAAAAAGCCTCAATTTAATGTTCTTATTTATCCTGAGACATTTCTCAAGAAATAAAGAAGAAAAATGATTTCTCAATCTCCACATTTTTAAATCTATGTGTGCTTGACAGAGTCACATTACTTATAAAACCATTTTATTTTGCACCAGGTCCTTCAGAGATGGAAATCACAAGCGCTTTTCTGACTCAGTCATGAGAGGGGATAGGGCTATAAAAAAAAGTGGAGGACATCTAAGATCAAGGGAAGACTCATATGGCAGAAACCCTTCCTCGAAGAATAAACACTTAAAATTAGCATCAGTAAATTTGAGGCATGGTGTGGTGTTGTATGTATGTGTGTCTGGTGTGTACGTATATGCCACATGGAACACGTATGGACAGACCTAGTATGAAAGGTAACCACCCTGTGGGTAGAAGAAATAGAGGTCACACCAGAAGTCTGGAGCACCAGTGCGAAGAATCACAACACAGACTGGCTTGGGCTAAAAGTCTTGGTAGCCTAGCTAGGCCCTACTTTTCAAGGGTCTCATCTGGAACAACTCAGTCACCTTTCCTCAGAATGGAGTCTCCACAGGACTGGTGTGAAATTTAAGCAATGAATGGTATGAAAGTGTTCTGGAAACATTTGTTCAAATACAAATGGGCATGACTAGCCTTTTATTCCAATGTTTAGGAGAGTGACTTTTTGTCTGAGTCACGTGCCTCATACAAGTGGTATCTATTCCTATCACAGGCTGTTTTAGGCAAAAGAAGAGATGTGAACAATTTTCTAGAGAGGCAATGCTTTTTAATTTCTCTATTATTTCCAAAACAAAAAAGCAAAATCTTCTCCCCCCCTTTTGTTTTTCCAAATAAAAATAAATTATAACCCTAACTTGCTAATAAATGCAGGCTGGAGCTGTCCTTAAGTAAAAGCTTTTGATAACAAATTGCCTGCACTAACTGCTATTTTACTGCTGAAATTTTTATTGTTGCTTAAGCACAGCAATTATGCTAATAAGCCTGGGAGGATGGTACATTGAGTATTGAATCTGACAGATAAAATACTCAATAAAATGCTAATCTCACCTGAAAATTGGAATCAGACAGCCTTATTAGTATTTATGGATATGGCATCTTAAACATGTTTTTTTTAAGATGAATATATATGAAATCAATGTTGTCTCCTAATACAGTCTGCCATTTCTAGGCCTTTATGTGCTTTAAATTCAAGGTGACAATTACTCATTGCCTAAGCTTTGCTTCTTGACAGAGAAATGAGAGCTTATTGGTCATCTCTGCTATATAAAGAACCAGGCAATAAAATGTTTTTCTTCCTTCATTCAGCTTCCCTCCCTCTCTCCCACCCCACTTCATCCCCCAAAAAGGGAAGGTAAGAACTGTCTGTCTGAGTGGAAAGAGAAGGCAGATTTGACAGCAACAAGAACCATTTGTCAAACCATCTGGCTTCTCTCTTCACCTGACAGGAGGGAAGAGTGATGTGTCAGAAAGAACAGGGGATTGAGAATCCAAAGAGCTGGCTTCTCGTCTTGATTTTGTCATTTCCTCACTGTGTGACCTTGTCTGGCCTTGGTTTCCTAGAGACTTTTGGAGTTCCACCAACAAGTCTCTATGAACAGCAAGTCTCCCTAACCTGTCTTAAAAAATTGGCCAAGCCTCGCTGCCTCTGAAGAACTGAATATTGTAAGTCAAGATAGATATGCTAGCTAGAAACTTGAGAATCATGTGCTTTGATTAACATGGTCTCCTCTATATATCCCTAGTTTATATTTCAAACAGTCCTAACTAAAATTCAGAGAATTTCAGATACCAAAGGGAGAAAAAAAATACTGGACTATTTACCAAACTGTCCTCAATAATTTAACTGGCCTTTTTTTTCCCTGGTGTTGATATATTGAGAGGAAGAAAAGAAAGAAAACGAATAATATCTAAATACCACAATATTATTTACAAAACAGATTCTTCTCTCTTTTGATTTCCCTACCAACCCCATGAAGCTGAGAGAGAGAAAATCTTTTTTTCCAGGAGTTGCCATAGATATGGAAAATGAAGCTCAGAAAGGACTTTCGCATGCATTCAGAGTATGTGAGTTCTGGAGCCAGTACAAGCAATTTTACCCTCTGACTAATTCCAGTCTTATGCCAAGCACACCACAGGTCTGCTGGGTCATGGGCCTGATGACTCAAGCAAAACCCAAATACCCAAGTAAGTAGTCACTGCTGGACACAAGGGAGGTGTACGGGAACCTCAGCCCCCACAGCAGCAGTCATACAGACTTCTCCCACCTCATCAAGGCTTCACAAAAAGTTTCTTCTAGAAGTTTGCTCCTTCTAGAAGTTTCTTTGTCGGGGTAAGGCTTAATGCACTAGGTGGCCAAATATGATGTGTTGTGACAAAAACAACCCCAGAACTTCTAATTCACGCTGTGGTCCTAAAAAGTAACTTTCCTCTAGAAGCCATCATTTCCTTCTCTGTACCAGTAATCTTTTCAAGAACAAAGATCTCTTGGCCACTATTAGGAAGGAGAAGAAACAGTGAAAAATTGGGTACTAAAAATCCAAAGAGATCAATACCACACACAAAGGGCCTTTTTTACTTCTTATAATGCAGGCAAAGCTAAGGTAATCATTATCCCATTTTGTCAAAGAAGTAATGTTCATTAAAGATGAAGAAAAGTTCAAAATTGTCCCAAGAAAACACTAGTATTAGGAGATCCTCAGCCCATAGGCAGAAGTAAGGCAGTATGATGGTGCTAGTGGGTAGTATAGGGCAGGATAGGTTCCAGGAGCTCACTATTCCACTGACATGAACCACAAGATTCTAAGACACAGTAGAATATGGCATCATTATCATAATAATAGAGATCTGTAACACTCATGGTGTTAACCATTCCACCACTTCCCTACAATGCTTCCAATACCACACACACTCACACACACACACACACACACAGAATTCCCGTCCAGATTGCCCCTCGTTTTCAATATACTATGACTGGTACTGCAATCTGCAAATCACTGTAACAACTTTATCAAGAAAGAATCTTTATGCCCCAATCTTCAGGAGAAAATGCTGAGACACTAACAAGTAGATTCACTTGTACAATAAGTCTCTAAAAGAAGGGCCAAGACTTAGCTCCAGTGTCCCTAGCCCAAAATGCCCTGCTCTTTTCCCTTGACTTGGTCACCTCTGACCAAGTCAATGGTGCCACTGCCACCATTTCTTTCATAGACCAGAGCAGAGAGTCAGCTCTGTACTGAGACATCTCCCAACAGAGTAACGATTCGAGTCATACTTCGAGGAATAATTTCTGGGAAAGCAGAGGAGGTGATGCTATCAAACAGTGAAACTTACAACTCCTACTCACTATGTGCCTGGGAGGGAGAGGAAATGGGGCCAAGGCCCTTTTCCTACAGGTTCCCCCTGCCCATTTCTGTCACTCACAGTCATTACTGAACTCAGCTCTTTAAGCAAATAAAAAATGGTTCCTAGTTTTATGGTCTTGGGTAAGTCCCCAACTTCTTTGGTCCTGTTACTAACACACATGCTTAAATACACACATGCATACACATACACACATGCATGCAGGCTAGCAGATACCTGGTACATGTTCATTACCTAGCAATATGGCAACAGCAAAAAACCTCTGTCTTTCATAACATGGAAAGCACAGGGGCTACAGCCTAGAATTTGATGTAGTATCTCCAGTGCCTGCACCCAACAATCTTCTTCCACCTCTCCCCAAAACTTCCACCTCTGCCTTGGGCTTCATAGTTTCCAACACCCCTCTTCTGCCTCAATGCTCATGCCAGCCCCTCTCCTACATCTTCACCAGCGATTATCCTGGATTAAGTCTGGTAATTTCCACCTGGACAAACATTAAATCATCTCTCAGTCACTCATCTCAACCTTTTCCTTTACCACAAACCCCTCTTTCTTTGGGTTAAATACTACTAGCTCTTCATATAAAAGCTCTTAGAAACCCCTCCCCTTTGAGTGGTTGTCCTTCCCATATATGCTATCCTTTGTATCCTTCTAAAATCAGCATCTCCATAATTAGGACTTTTGGGCAGGTCTAAGACAGAGAGGATTTTTGCACAGGCTACAAGAAGGAAATATGGCCACAAAGGTGACTTCAGTCAACACCTCTGCACACACCACCCCAAATAAGCATTTCCACCCCATCAAGAAGCAAGAGCAATGATGTACATAGATCCAGGCATCCAAGACTGAGAGGCATCACTGTCCTAGGCTTTTAACAAACTCTCGCCAATCTTCCCAATTTAGCTTACAAGGTATATTTAATCCCAAATGAAATACATTTAAATGGTGCTCAGACAGGTTTAGTAACTCACTGAAGTCATGTAAATCATCCCAATTCAAACAGTTGCTGGAGCTGGAGTTCATAAACCAATCCTGCAAATTCACAGAGACACTCGATGTGGAAAAGAACAGGTGCGCGACCAGATGCTTTATCTAAATAATCTCAGATAACTGTCATAACAACCCTTCCTGATAATGATTAGTGTCCCCATTTCACAGACCTGAACACTAAGGCTTCAGGTCACATAATCTGTCTGGCAGCTGTAAGACTGGAAGAGAATCAGGACTGGAAGTGAGTTTCCTCTCCTTTTGTCTACATCATGCACTTTCTTTTCACCTAAATTCTCGGTTTATCTGTGACAAGTTAAACAAAAGGGTTTTTCTATGCATGAGTCATTGGAAGCAATATTCAGCAGATATAAAATCTGAACTGCAAGTCAGAAAAAGGCATTTCACAAAATGCAATGGAGTCAAAATCCCAAAGGTGGAATGGAAAGTAGATTTACTGAGCACACCCTGTAAGCACAGCCTGACCCTGGACAGTTCCCAAGTGTCGGCGTCGCCACACAAGACTGGAAGGAACTTCCCGCAATTTCACAAGCACAGCACGTTGACCATCTTTCTTGTAACAGGCAACTGCAAAATCTTCTTCAACAAGGTTAATAATGAAAGCCAGAAATGCAGAGGTCATCATGTAAACTGCTTTCTCTTCTTCCAAAGCTAAGCTGTCCCAATAAAAGGATGTGATACTCTGAGACCTTAAGAGCCAGGAGAAGAGATTTGACCTGATCTTACTGGAAATGTCACCAGCCTCTTAGCAGAAACCACCTTTCCCATTGCCTTTAGAGAAACAGGATTAAGGAGTCTGGGGAGAAGTTGATAACTGCTCATCAGCACTGTATGTGCTTCCTCCAGTTCCCAGGGGCCCTCTAGTTCCTTGAGTTAGCTGTAGTTAACCTTCAAACCCCTCAGACCTCCTTAGTAATTCTATTTAATATACATTTACAGAATGCCAATCAATGTGAGGTACTAAGCTGGGCTCAAAGGCTCAAAGATACCTGTTCTATAAAGACCAGCACTCAGAAAGTGATATTGTCCATTCTAAAGCAGGGTGGTCAGTGTAAGTGTTTCTGGAAATACAGGCCATGAGATCAGAATACAGAAGATGAGAGACTGATTCCAAATGGGAAAGCTATTGTGCACAAAGAAATGAAGCCAGACCTGGTATGAAAGGGTGTTTTCTGTAAACCCAGCCATGCAGATGGCAATCTACATGGGGTGAAAGGTATGAATACAGGTAGAGAAGAGTCAGGGAATAAATGTATCTATAAGTCAGGTGACTTAGGGTCTGAGCAGAGACATCACTAATGTCAGAGACTAAGAACACACATCAAAATGACGTGGTTGAAGCTCTAACTCACTGATCTCAAGGACATTCCACCAAACTCAAATCTACCCTCCACAAGTCCAACGCAAGTGCATGAGTATACAAGTCAACCTTCTACCAGCCTGCACACAGGATGGGAAACTATATGAGATGTGTCTCACTTGTGCCCCAACATAGCCTCTTGATACTGGATAACTATCACAACCTCCAATGTTAAAGATACTGAAACAGAAGTTGAATAAAGCATACAGGCAACAACCTGAGACTTCAGACCTGTAAGGTGGTGGCCAAAATCTGATTCACTGAGGGCCTCTAACAGCACATAAAGTTAGTCATGAGGATACATTTTAAGCTGTGCACAGTATACTTTAAAAAAAGAAGAAAGGGAGAAAGGTCAGAAGCTAGATATTACAGAAGGAAGAAAAGGAAGAGATGGGCAGGCTGACCAAGAGAAGGAGAAGGTAGGTATGAGAAAGAAAAATACAAATGAGGCAAGAAAGAAGACTCTCCAAAAGATGACAATGAGAGGGGAAAACAGCATAAGGATCATGCTGCCTTGGGGTAAAGAACAATTATATTCAAGTTGTACATGGCAGTACAGTTCCAAGTGATTAATCCAATTTTGATCATCCTGGAATTTTACAGAAGAACAAAAATATAAAGTCTGAATAAATTTTTTTTTTAGTTTTATAAATCAAAAATAATACATATATACAGGAACATAATGCATAGGGGGAAATGAGATATACACCAACTTGTTCATGATGATGAATGACTTCATGGAACAAAAGTGATTGGGAGTTTAAAAGGTTTTGATGAGTGGAAAAATGGTCAAAAACTCTTCTCTCTCTCCACCCTTCATTCTCCCCCTTAAAACTGTGAAGCATCTCCCATTAAGAGGGTACCTCTTACTCCATTTGCATTACTAAGTGTGCATGTATTCATGGGCCCATAAATCCATTCAGTATTTACTCAGTATTCCAGCTTACCAGTCTTCATGTTATTTAAACACATACAGATTTAATGCTTTACAATGTTCAAATGTCTTTCTACTAACAGTAATGATAGCATCCTGTGCTGAATACTAAATATGTATGTGCAAGGTGTTATTTGAAGCAGTTGGCATGCATTATTTCACATAGATTTCATAGCATTCTTTGTCAATCTTATTTTTAGCCCCATTTTATAGAAGAGAAAGTTGAGTCACAGAATTTAAGCAAATTGCTTAAGGTTACATGGCTACTATGCATAGGAATCTGGACTTAAACTCAGACAATGTGACTCCAAAACCTGCACTGTCTATACCATGTGTGTGATATGATCTAATCCCCTAGTTGATTAACACAAACAAAGAGGAAAATGGCCAAATGAACCACTCTGACTCCTGGTGAAATGCTTCCTTGCAACGACTCATATATCTTGTAAATCAGACAAGAATTATACCAAGAATGACAAAAAGTCAACAGATTCTAGACTCCAGATACCTGCTTTCTTGATAACTGATAACTATTTCCTCATCTCTCATTTTTGCTGATTTCCCAGTTTCATCAAAACCACTGATAGCAATTCCATGGTCACCAGCAGAAGTTCTCCATATCACATCCATGTGATGTTAGAGGTCCTCAGGGAGTCAGACTTTTTGGCCACCGCCTTCCAGTTCTAAAGTCTCAGAGTGTGTATGACCTGCACACTTTGTAATCTTTTAGTAAACACATTGCTCTCTCAGAACCTTCTCATATTTGTAGGCATCATTTCTTCTTAATATGAATTCTACCCTTTCTAGTTTAAAGATCACCCTCCTTCCCTTGATAGGGATGACTGGCAGGCAGAAAACAAGAAGACACCTACCTCTAATGTCTGAGACACCACATCCCCCATCCAAGTAACAGAAATGCTAGGCATCCCTCATAAAGGACTCTGGTCCTGGAGTCTATTCTAATCCCACCTGCCCAGGAGATAGTTAAAAATTAAATCCTGTGATTGGTTGCCAATTACATCATTGCTCTATAGGCCAGATTAAACAATTAATTGAACACCTCTTTACTTCTATACCTGACTCCATGGACAACCAAATAATCACAAAGAGAACGATAAAGAGAGAAGGTAATATAGCTATAACACTACAGCTCTCGGATCAAGCAGGAAAAAGGAATCATTTGCTGGAGTTACCTATCGTTAAGAACAATTCGGTCACCAGGTGGGGACAAACAGTTCTCTATATTAAATTAGAGGAATGATTCCAAGGGGACCAGTTTCAGCTGACAAGAGCAAAAAGAAAATCAATTTCAGGTTGCTAGGACAACTAGACTTTTCCTGCAAGAATAAATTTGATACAGCCCTAAAATCTGACAACTAAATGTTTCCTTGCATTACATCACATCCCTAAAACATGTGTGGAACCAGTGAGATAATCAAGCCTGCTAATTACCTTCTACAACACACATAAGATACAGGATTGATGGTGTTGGCTCCAGTCTGACTTTCCTGTAGCAGCTTGACTCACTATCTCACTGATGCTTATAGTAAATGTGGCTCATGTACTTCTTGAATTGAATCTGAAGGTGGATCACTGTCAGTTAGTCCTAGAAAAAAACGAACATGAGCTATCTTTTATTACCTAGTCCTTAATGGTTTAGATCTATACGCATGTTCCCTGTGGCAGAAGTCATCAGTCATCACTTCCAGAGAAAAGATTCAAAGTCATAGATTTAACAAAAGGGGAACTTGAGAAATAACCCCTGTTTGACCAGAACACGAATCCAAGGAAAACATAGGAGAAGTGTCTATTCAAGGTCAATACAGCTGGCCAAAAGCAGAGTCAGAACTGGAATCCAGGTCTTTTGATAATGGCTTCTTTGCAATTTCCATAAATAGCTGCCATCATTCCACCTCTGCCTTAGGACTCTCAGAGCTAAAGTTAAGTCCACTTGATCTCCTTCTAATCCATCTGAGTCGATGACCCCAAATGGCCTTATCCCAGGAGTTCAAAGCCCTGACCCCTGTTCCAATAATATCTAATGAGACAAGCTTTCTCTATGCATTTATGTTCTCAGAAGGTTGAATATCAACTTACCTCCAGGGACTATTAAAACAAGAACAGCTAATAAATCACTGGAAAGCGCTTTGCAAATGTAAAGTAATACAAAAATGCTAAGCACCAATAATATAAGTGCCCCAGACTGGAACATTCCCTGGAGAGCATAATGATTTCAAGTGGCTGGGCTGTGTTCACCATCATCCACCACCATATATGAAGGCCACTCCTCTCACTAAAGCTCACTTCCTTTCTTAGCCCACTCCCAAATTGGCAATTATACCTTTCTATCTTAGTATAATGCATTGTATTATGATGGATATGCAGAAACTGACCCACCATGAATTCATATGGTCCTAGAGTCCTAGCTAAACGTGGAGAAACACTGAGATCGGAATCCAATAGACAGGAAAGTAAATGTCAAGCTGTCCCTAGCTGATGATAAACCAAGTAAACCATGAAAAACAATGAGACCATTAGAAGGTCCTTGTCAGCAAATTCAGCCTTGAGAGCTAATTTAGAATCTGGTGAGAGGTCAGAAAAGCATAGCACACACTTAAGGGCTCTGGTTACAGGTGCCAAGAGGAGAGACTGACTAGCACTTCCTCCAGTCACCTCCAAGGATTTTGTTTCTTATATACAAACAGGAACCTACTTCAAGCCAGGTAAGCAGAGAAGGGCATGAGAGAAATCAGTGGTGAATAAAATAGTTAAGAATTCAAAAGCTGGTGTCAGAGATATTTGATGTCTAACCTGACACCAAAATTACAAGTTGTGTGATATTGGATAAACGTTTCTAGGCCTCGATTTTTCATCCATTTTATCCATCCTGGATAATGCTGGTACCAGCTCACAGGCTGGCTTTGAGGAGTAAATGGGATGGAGTATAAGAAGCAATTTACTCAATGCCTAATATGGGGTATATGTGCAGTAAACGTGATTTTCATACTAACCTTGCATGATCTAAAGTAAAATTAGGGACAGAAGCAAAGACCAAGAAGTAGAACATAAATTTAAAGGTCTAGATGGAGGTTGGGGAGTATGGGGAGAGAGGGCTAGGAGAAGAAAATACCTATCCTACAAGCAAGCTCCACTTTCTATCTGCTAAGGAGTCATTGTGGGTCCCATTCCTAGATACCTAGTTTAGAAGTAAATAACATTAACCAGAGTGGTCAGATAATTGCAAACCTCAATTCTGAGTGAAAATCAGGGAGTGTTTAGAAATCCAACCCCTTAGTCAATGGAGAGTTTAGCTCCATGTATTTGCAGAGTGTGTTAATGTGGATCCAAGGTCCTCATCCCCCCCAAAAAAGAAACTAGTAATAATAAAAGGAAATTGCTCTCAGAACACCCCTAATTCACTTCACACAAGAACACCATCCATGCTTCCTAGGAAGCAAAAAAAAAAAAAAAAAAAAAAAAAAGGGCAAAAAAAACCAAAAAAAAAAAAAAAAAAAAAAAAAAAAAAAAAAAAAAAAAATGGGCAAAAAGAACCATAACATCAGAACAAGCTATATTCAGTCAAGTTCAAGTGAAGAGTATTAGAATTAAAAAAAGGAAAAGAAGTTGAAATCTACTGAGCTCTCACTCTGACATGTATACATTGTGAAGATTAAGAGACAAGTGAATTATGGCTACTACTACCTTAAAGAATTCCCATTGAAGTTACAAGACATGTAGGCTGAGGCTTTAGGACTATCTGCATGTCTTCAGATGGATGCTGACGATGCTGAGGTGATGGCTGGACATGCAAGAACCCCAGGGTCACTAGCCACTCATTTCCAGGTTTTGATTCACAAACATAGGTATCTGCCTGCCACAGCACACCTGGAGGCAGTAGCACCAAAAAAGCCTGGAAATGAACACGGAGTTGGGACCAAGCCAACACCTAGCTACAGCTGCTATATGTCCCTTACAAAGCGTGGCACACATGGAGAGGAGACAGAGAAAGAAATGCGTGTCTTGACAAGAACATGCAGGTGTCTCCACAGGGCAGATTAAAAGAATAAAGGATGCTGAATCCATTACTGGAAGGAAAAAATGGAAACAGAGAACGAGTAGGAAAAAATTCCAGAAGGAAGGAACCATTGTGTTTTTTATTTACTGTGTTTATCTTTTTAAGCATACTTCTGTCAAGTCACTTTTTAAAATCATATTTCTGTTAACTCAAGTGTTAGCTGGAGAAGACAACTTTTTGAATAACCAGCACAAAAAGAGCTCCAGGAACTTAATAGGTGATCAATAATATTTCATGGATGGATGGATGGATGGATGGATGGATGGATGGATGGATGGATGGATGGATGGATGAATAGATGGGTGAATGGATGAATTATGTCCAGTTAGAGTTGCAGGTGAAGAAAAGTGCTTTTAAAATCACCACAAAAAAATAGCAAGATTCAGTTTACACTTCTCTCATATTAATAAAGTAAGGAAAGGCAGGGGAAGCACAGTTCAGAGCTCCTAGTGAAGTTACCATAGAGTTGCCAAGTTTAAATCAGATTGTCCATGTTTTTGGCTTTCTAAAATAAATACAAAAGAAAAAAAAGCAGAGCCTTCTATGTATCTGTGGGAAATGAAGTCTAGGCAAGGAAGTGATTCTATACTCCAAAAACGATGTTTCAAACCCTGATTATTCCACTGCTTCCACTGGAGAAAGGAGACTATTTTCACCCTATGAGGATATCACATTCTCTAGACCAAAACAGTGGTGACTACAGACTCCATAGAGGAAATAGTAGTGGAACAGGACAACTCTAAAAAAGCACTCAACTAAAGGACTGGGCCAAAATTTTGCCTAGTAATCTTAACTACTAATTTCCATGGCATTCCTGCAATAGCCCTTCTATGATTACTGGAAGGATTAATTTATAGATAGTTCAGCAAGTAAGCTGTGTCCACAATGAGGAATATACAATAACTTGGAGATGAAAGTGCTAATTATAATATAATGACAGGAGTCGATACCAACCAATCCACTTTTCACTATAAGGCCTATCAAAAGTCTCCATAGTCTGCAAGGTAGGCACTTCTTTCTGTGGCTGTGCCTAATCTTGAGAGACCATTATTATTTATTACATATGAAGCACTTTCCATCTGCAGAGTGCTTTGGAATCACTTTTTATTAGTTACTCAGCATTCTTAAATCTAAGCATGGCTAAAAACTGAGTGGAGGACAACAAACCCCATGATTTACTTAGTTATCACTCTCAAAGGGTTCATACAACAGGGACTGTACAACTTGAGTAAGGGGCAAAGAAAGCATGAAAAACGAGATATCCAAATTGATCCAACATTCATCTACTGAAGCCACTTGGCACTGAGCTAGCTGTGTGGAATTGCAGCAAGACAGAAATAAATCGGACACACCTCTTGACCTCTAGGAATTTATAGTCTAGAGCTATTTGACAAAACTTTTCTCGTCCCTTCCAACTGAAGACTTCGTGGTTTCAAGAAAGGATAAGTACGTTTGTGCAAGAAAATGGTCTTACATGGCTCAGAATCAGAACAATGGCATAGATATCACTCTAGTCCTGAAAAAAAAAATGGAATCAAAAGGAAAGAATAGAGCCTCAATTATTTCCTCAATTTTCAGAATCAAGATAAACAGTCTTAAATCACGAGAGGAAATCTTAGTATAAATGGGAGCTAATATAATCTCTCTCAAGAGCAGTCAGTCAACAATGTATGTAAACATACAGTTAAGAAAAGGCTAGAGTTTTTATAAAACCACTTCATAGATTCATAAACAACCAATGATACAAGCTACAAATAGCTGTGTAAATCGCTAAACATGACAGGCACAGCCTGTGGAGGACAACCTCTGCTCTCAGATATCACAAAAAGCAGTCAAGTGCATTAGGACTTTATATCTGGTAAAAACATCAGAGAAACAGAAGTATAAGAGGAATGATGGGACATTCATCCAAAATAAATTTTGAAGCCTTCTCGTCCCTTGTTTTATGGTTTGCATCTACTGGTCAACATCTAGCACAAAATCTGACAGGAATTAAATGTTCAGGAATTACTAGTTCTTCATCACTTAACTAATTGTAAGTACACATGTAAGAATAAACAGTCAGAAACCAGAAGTCCTAATTCTGTTATCCATCAAGCTCTCCTCATAGACAGATGAGTGGTGAAAGTGAGATGACTGACACTTCACCTCACTGATCACCAAGACTGATTCCCCAAACACTACGGCTCACACAATTCATTACTAATTAAATGCCATCCTCTGATGCCAGAGGTGTGTGAGTATCTTGTTTTACCAGCCACACAAAAGCTGTAAAAGCAAAAAACATGACCAGGCTGAAGAGCAATAGACCAGACTTCACTGTGCCATCCCTGTAAAACCTGACACTGGAACAGTTCTTCACCTGGTAAGAACATCACCTTGTTCTTTAGTAAAATAAGGGTGATAGTCCTTCATCTGCCAACTCATGGACCTGTTTGTAAGGACTGGGTGTGTTAATAGGTATGCTAGAGGTTAGACCACTACAAAGCCCTGTGTAAACCTCTATCACACAGAACACTCCTCAAAGAATTAGTCACGGTCAATAAATTATTACTGTTTGCTGTGGTTTTCTCATAAAAACACCAACACTGGTAAAGCAGAAGGTATGTTGTACTCAGTCTCCCTAAATCTCTCCTAAACTATAGATTCCAACAGAGTAGAAGGAATTCTGATTTATTCTTCTCAGTTCCACTCATAACCCTTAACCCTGCCATATCATCATGTGCAGCTTCCTCTTTTTGTAAGCACACCAGCCTCCAAGACAACAAAGGGTTGCAGAAATTTTAAAGTCAAGATGAGCATCACACATTGAAGAAAGGCTTCTGAAACCTCAGACCCCCAAACTGAAAATCCTCCATTGGAATTAGATCATGAAGGGAGCTGAATAACATACTGAAGAAGGCAGCTGTAATATGGTGAACTGGAGCCCACAAAGGACACATTTTCTGTTTCATTTGACATTAAAGAGGAAAATGGGAGTGGTCAGGACTTTGTGCAAGGTGACAAGCTCTAGGTTACTCAGGAAAACAAGAAGGAAGACTATAAACCAGGAAAAGTCAATCTGGAAATATATTAAATCCATGCTGCAAAAGACCTTCAAACCAAGGCCCACTTGTGCGATAAAGAAATGAAAATTCAGAGACTTAGAGCATGCTGACCATGTCACAGGGCAAGTTGTCATCAGAACACAAACTTCTTAGCTTCCACTATCTCTGGAGTGGTCACTCTGCTTGAGCCACACTCTGTCTCTTCTCTTTTCCCTAAAATTGGCAGTTGGGCAGTAGGCAGTTCCCGGCAGAGGGGACATCTGTGAGGCACAGCAGAGTTATACTTAGTTCCTGGGTCTCAGTAGGGAGCATCATGACTCCTGTGGGTGCTTGCTGAGCCACCATAGCTTTCTCAAAGCAATAACTTTCAACAGGACTTCATGAACACAGCTGCTACCAGACATTAAAGCCCAATGCCTGGGATATTTATCAAGAAACAAAGAAATCTCCCCTTATCTCAGCTGAACAACTAATGTCAAGCTTTCTGAAAGAAAAGAGAGAGGTCAGTTTTGGCTAAAACTCTTCTGAAAAGTACTGGAGAATTACAAATTTTTGTGACAAAACTACTGTAGTCTGTTGACAAAAGGTTAAAGAACCCATAAACACAAAGAAAAGTCTTAGAAATCATGACTTGTAAATGATAACTTGTCCTGTGAGGATGAAATAACTGGTCCTTGTGATATAGAGTCAGAGGTTTACATTTCTCTTTCTTTTTAACCTTCTTAACATCTGTAACAGGCAAGTGACTCATCCAGCTACTGACTGGAAAACCAACACCTCCATTTCACATGCCTAGTTCCATGTCCTAAGGTGTGAGGAAGCTGTGGGATCTGCCTCCTGCTGGTCCCACATCTCCCGCAAAGGTAGAATGATAAGACAGGAAAACAAGGTCATCTGAAGTCCTCTTTTGCTAAGTGCACACCTGCTTGTATAACTAAGTGTATAATACACCCCCATTTCTTCTTTAAAAAGGGACAAGCAAAAAAGGAAGACCACGAAGCAGGAATAAATGCACTGGTCTCTGCCCCACACAAGAACGCATCTGCCAAATGTAGGCTCATCGTGTGTCCAAAACACATTCAAGGAAATCACAAAGAAAAATTCAAGACCAGGGTTTTTATTTTGTCTTTTTAAGTGCAAACCACAGGAAGTATTTGGAAGAATTAGAAACTACTTTCTGAGGGGAATTCCACAGTAACTGGAAAATCTCAGGCAAAATTAGAACCAAAGAAAACAGAAATAGTAGTGATCTGGGAGATCATCAAATCCAGCCCTGCCACTTTGACACTGAAGACAAACAAGCCAGAAAGAGTTTTACAGCTGGATGGCAGTGAAATCTGGTTGAGAACCCACATCTGCTCACTCCAAGAATAATCTTTTAGTCTTCCTTCCATACTAGCAGTGATTTGAACACTGACTCCAAATTAAACCTACATGTGACTGAAAAGAAAATGGAAAATAAACTGTTCTCTGTGGCAGATGTTTGGAACACAGACTTCTTTCTCAAAACTCTGCAGAACATGTTCTGCATAAGATGGAGACCAAGAAGGGCTTGTTGGCTCCACTGCAAAAGCACATGTCTTTGGAATGCATTGTATGTCTGGTATTCTCCCACAACTCCCTTAGCTTGCTCCCTTTTTTTGCCATATATGGAACTGAGCTCCAAAGCCTGGGTCACACAACTTAGGGCTCAAGGATGAATGTAATCTGGTTTCTGAGCTGTTTGTCTTTACTGGAAATCTGATGAAACCATCTAGGAAACATTTACTAAAATGCAACAGGCAGGGAGAATTGATTCACACCCTGAACTTGGCACAGGGAAAAAAAATAAAAATAAAGACTTTCCTTTTGCTCACCTGAAGGTATGCTAACCAGATTCATGGGAGAAAGTAATAAATTTAATAAATATAGGAAGGTTTCTTTCTCAGGAATTAGTGTGTGTGTGTGTGTGTGTGTGTGTGTGTGCACGTCCAAGAGAGTTATTCTAACCTAAGAGAGGACAAGAGAAGTTTTAACCTAAAAACTCAAAATCAAAATCAAGACATAGTCAGATAGCAACTAGAACTTATATTAGGTATTTTTATTTCTTATGATTTAGTTTCACTCCAAGTGATGCCTGGCTTTCAAACTTTTGGGAATTGCATTTGAGAAGTAGAAAATCTCTTTGAAAATAGGCATAACCTGTAATTGTCACATCAGTTTAAAGCAAGAGGTTATTGATTGTCTATATTTCCAAACTGTTTTTTTTTAATTATACAAAGAAAATTCAATAAAGACATTCCTCAACATGTAAAATTCAGGAGAAGAAAATCAGACAATAGGACCCAGCGATTCCATTCCTGGTTATCTAATCAAAAGCACAAAAATACTAATTCAAAAGGAAACCCAAACTCTTACGTTTAATGCAACACTATTTACAATATGCAAGATCTAGACACAACTTAAGTGCCTCAGAAAAGATGAGGGGATCAAGAAGATATGGTATATATACACAATGAAATACTACTCAGTGATCAAAAAAGACAAACTCAAGTCATTTGCATCAACATGTACGTAATTGGAGGGGATCATACTAAGTGAAATAAACTAGAAGGAGAAAGATAAGTACCTAAGTACCATTGGTTTCACTTACATGTGGAATATAGAGAAACTAAACAAAAGTTTTAAAGACAAGCTTTAAAACCAACACTTGAAAATCAAACATATCTCTGAGGCCGCCACATGGGGAAGAGAAGTGGTATGGGTGGGGGTAGAAAATGAAGATGGAGGACAGGATGGACTATGAGGGCAGACTACAGGTGATTTGGTGGTGGGAGAATTATGTGACCTTACCTGAGGAGAGAAATCTTAGATTGTGAAAATAATTTAACAAGGATGTAAAATAATACTTCATTGAAAAGAAAAATGAAGAATCAGAGCAAGAGAACATAGTTTAACAGATGAGGAAAACAAAGGCTCTGGAATAGAAATAATTTGTTCAATGGCACATTGATGAGGACTCATTGATTTCAATGTGAAATTAAAAAATTCTCAATAGTAGAAGGGACTGCAGAGGGCCATCATGAGCACCAAGATCAAAGTGAGAAAACGGCACCCCGGGAGTGCTTAACCATCTGTGGCACTCGCTGCCGCATGTCACTCTTCCACCGCCACTACCACCACAAACTAGCTGTTCTTCACAATGCTTGTGAAGTGCAGACTAAGGATGGGGAGGGATAACATCCTATACTTTAAAGGCCTCTGGAGGCCAGGAGTCCTGGTTAGCATCTGAGTTCCATCAATTCTGTGAAGTAGAATTGTGAGCAGTTTGTCTACTCAAAATCTCTAGTAATTCTTCCACAAACTGAACTTAGTTGTTTCAACCTCACAGGATATTTGTAGTTAAAAAGATTAAATGGGCATCTCACATAGTGCCTACCTAGCAGTATTTGACATACAAGTAAGCACTTAATAGACAGTGACTAGAAAATCCACTCATAATTCCTGCTGCAAGAGGCATACACAGTCAAGTGCCAAGGTATAAGGAGGCCCGAATCCCACTACTCCTCTCAACCTAACACTGACATGTGCACCTTGCTGAGACTGTACAGGTCCTACCTCATTGAGTCTCCCTTGCCCTGGAGCTGTTGTAAAGCACAAGTTAGAGCCTGGCTGAAAAAGCTCTTTAAAAACTGGGAATAGCAGCATTCATATGAATGTAGGTATTAAGGAAATATCCCTGAGGAATGAGAGGAGACTTAGGTTTTATTTCCATACCAAAAGTTAACTCAGCACTTATACAAAAAGTTTTCTTAAGCTTGAATACCATGTGTCACTACTCTTCTCAGAGATGGAGGCCCAGGATCCCAACAATGGCAACAAGAATTTCCTCAAATCATCAAATTGTCCCTCAGCCTGGGTCCAAGGCACAGGAGTGGAGGCCTGGAAGGACTGCAGCTAACAGGCTCAACCCCGGTCTGAGAAAGCCCCATGTGGCATGTTTCCTGCTGGGCTCCAGTCTCTCATGTGTGCTGGTGCTACTTTCTCAACCAGAAGAGACATGCAGAGGGACAGGAGGCCTAAAGAAGGCAGATCCATATCATCAGAGTTGTCAGCGCTCTCAACTAATACCAATACAGTGGTTTTCAAAGTGTGTTCCACAGAAGCATAGCATCTGGAAGGAAGAGTTGACCTTAAGCAGAACCTGCTTGACCTTCCAGGTTTCAGGGCAGAGGCAATTATAACATTATTCTGGTTACTTTACATATCGGAATTCCACATCACATTTCATGAGGGGTTTGAAAAATGATTCCACCAAAACAGAAGGTCTAAATAATCTACCATTCAAGGTCATAAGACAGTTCATGCCTGGACCACACAGGGAGAAAGACCTGAGGCTAAGGGGCTAATGGGAAATAATCAGAGGTTAATAAAGCTCCATAAAGCAGTCACTACAATTATATGAGGCCAACTCAGCCCCCTAAAAGGTTAGAAATTTCTAGAAGATTTTGAGAAGTCAGAAGTGAATGAAAGGAGCCAGATAAGGAATGACATTGTTAGCACTACTCTGGGTTTTCACACCCAAGTAAACCGCCCTCCAGGGAAGTTTTTCTTGCTTGGGGGTAGGACCCTAGAGGAAAAGGCTAAAGTTGGGAAGAGAGAACACATTCTTTTATTCTTTTTCTTGACTCTTCAGATGCAGCTTTGGCACTAACGATAAGAATCCCCCATGGCAACCATGGACTTCAGCTTTTTATTCTTTCCCCAACTGCCAACTAGGACTGAGGGGATCCATATCGACCCTAGCAGAGTCTGGTGAAAGCACAGAGAAGACTCTTCAATCTGCTTAGTAACGGCAATAGAAAGTGCTAAATAAGTGAGTCAAGAAATATTTCTGGAAGAGCTATTCAAATGGAATGCTTGGAGAGCCACCCGCATTGCAATAACTTGATCTGCCCTCATCTTTTAGAACAAGCATGAGTCCAGGTTTAAAAAAAGGACTTCACAGCCCCAGAGGCAGGCCAATAAATAAACAAACACATAGAAATCTCACAGTGAGGTACTGAAGTTATTAGGAAGAAAGTTACGTTCCCAATAAGAACATGATTTCATTCTTTTCTCTCTTTCTTGTTTCACATCTTCTCACGACCACTTTTGGTAGTGAGCAGTTTGTCATGTATTCAAGGGAAGCAATTCAGTCTCCTGCATGGCCGATTCATCTAAAAAACATATCATCTGTCTGTGAGGCAGAAAGCCCAGTTGGAAGAAGCAAGTTCTGTGCGTTCAACTAGAAAACACTTCTTGTTCTCGCTGTCAAAATAATTCTGTATTAAACTTCTGGGATATGTGACTAATGTGCTTGGAACCTTTTGGAGCGACTGGTTTATTTATTTTAGGGAGGGGAGTGCTGCCACTGCTGGTAGTGGGGGTGGTGATAGAAAAAGAGGAGGAAGCAAAAAAGAGGGGGGGGGGGGAAGAATGGGCAGCAGTGAGGAAAAGGCATGGGGTTTGCTCAGAGATGTCTCAGCAGCTCCTGGGAACCAGCACTGCTACACTTCATTATCATCAGCCTGAGAAGGAGCTGAGCCAGGCACGCAGGAAGGACAAAAGATGCAGAAAGACAGGCAGCACATACTTCTCAGAGTAAAAGTTGCCTAACAATTCCTAAAAAGACTCGGAAAAAAATGGCTTAAAAAAGAGAAGCAAAACAAAACTTGTGCATGTGTACACGCACACACATACATATACAAACATGCATTGTAATCCTATCGCTGCCCCTTCCAAAACCCCTAGCAACTCCTCACTACTCACCAAAAAGTTC
This sequence comes from Uropsilus gracilis, assembly GCA_004024945.1. Lineage (NCBI taxonomy): Eukaryota > Metazoa > Chordata > Mammalia > Eulipotyphla > Talpidae > Uropsilus > Uropsilus gracilis. The sequence goes on from PVHY01003419.1 coordinate 87,784, forward strand.
ACTGGACATAGTAGGGGGACATTTAACACTTGAGTGATTTGATGTAGATGCCTCATTCCATTGCACCTTTCAGACTCTGCTTGCCACTTCCCATTTCTCTACAGAATCTTAGGCCTCTGTTGTTCCCTCTGTCTTGAAGACTCAACTTCTCCTCCATGGTTATTAAAGTCCCAGCTAATTTTCAAGATCTAGGACACCTTCTCATCCCCACTGGCAGCAGGAAGAACTCTTTGCCCTCCAGTACCCGTTATTCTGCACTGATCACTTGGCAAATTGCATACAGGCTCGCATCAATCACTGGCACATCTGTCAAACTCTTTCTACCTTCTCACCCTCCCCAGAAACCAGTGTTCCCAAGTGTTCAAAGTGCACCTTGTACACATTAATACCCTGAGCCATTGGTACTTGGAGGTCCTCCATGGTGATCTCAGCAGCCACAACCCACAGCAGCCCAGGCCTGTACATCCCAGGCATTCTGTTAGTCAACATGTGCCTTCCACCAATAATCATCTTTACCAGTGAACTTGAGAGACATAAAAGTATCAACTGAAAAATCATCAAAAGAAAAAGGCCAGGAATAGCTTATGCTAAACCTCAAGTTGTTTAATGAAAGATGCCCTCCTCTCTTCTCAAATCTGGTTGTGTTAGTCTCCTCTCGGCTTTGAGTCAGAAAATGGGTGGGAGACTAAATGGAAGTGGAAGATTGGGAGACTAAATGAGGAGGGGTGTAAATAAATCTGAAACACATCATTTTTATAACCTGGCAAATAAATGTAGGTTGAAATCATCTGCTTACATCATGTTTTGTTTTGAAATTTTTTACCATAACTTTTTGCTTTAAATTCTTGTATATTGGAGGGAAAGGTGGGAGGAAGAAAGGATGAATGAACAGGATGAAAAGATGGGCAGGAGGAAGGGAGAAAAGGAGGGAGGGAGGGAGGGAGGGAGGGAGGGAGGGAGGGAGGGGAAAAAGCTGTTTAAAAGTGGAGAATAGGGAATGGAGAGTGACTGGGACAATGACAAAAGAAACAGCAAGTTGGTCTGAGAGCTGCTGCTGATCAGCTTGGCAGGCCCTCCTGCTAAACTTTCTCTGCAGAGAATTATTTGGCAAAGAGACTTCAGAAAGCAATTTTCACTTTCTTTCTCCAAACCCCACCTCCTTCCCCTACCTCATTTTAAAAACCAGCTCTAAAATCCTAAAGAAGGAAAGGAAAAGTAAGACCCAATTCACTTCACATTTTATACCACTTAAGGAAAAACATTTCTTAGAGGAATGCTTTATGGTTCAGAGAATAACCCTCTCTCTCATCTTGTTTCTTTCTAAGTCTGCAGCTCTCTACTCCTTCATGTCTTCTTGCCTTTCTTCAAAATGAAAACAATTCTTTACCTTCAGACCCAGTCCACTAAAAATCATTCTCTCTCTCTCCTCTCACACACGCACACAGAATTTAGCCCCATCTTTGCCTTTATTAGAAGGTAATAAATGCCCACAAAGACAACTCTTTATTCACTAATTTATTCATTTCAAATAAAGTTTAATAAACACTATTAGTAGGCACCCCAAACTCACAGAGCTAATATTCTAGTAGAGTGGTTCAAACAAACACACCTCAAACTATAAAACACTATCAGTGGTGATAAGTCATCAGAATCTGAGGCAAGCATAAGTGATAGCCTCTCCCCTTGCTCAGGGACCTGGGAAGCTTTCCAACATAATGTGCCTGGCACACAGCAGACCCTCTATAAAAAGTTGTTAAAGGAGGAATGAATGATTATGTGAATGAACGAAGAAAGAAGTGGACAAAGATATATTTGAACCCAGTTTTAAAAGGCCATATAAGATTTGAACAGGCAGAAATGAAAGTATCAACCAACAGTTCAAAGGTGAAGGTCATAGCTGCAGGGGTAGGAATGATTGGAAATATGGGTCAAAAAGAAAATGGTTTCAGTGGAGAAGTCCAAAAAGTAGTCATCTATTATGCTAATACATTTGGACTTGAACAATATGAATTTGGATTTTGAGGATCCACTTATTGGTGGATTTTTTTTTTCTATCAGTGAGTTCTCCAATCAGCCAACCCTGAATATTAGAACTCTTTAACACTGAAGGCTAACTTTAAGGGTCCTGGGCATCCTGGAATTTTGGATTGCGAATGTCCCGGGAGGTCCTGAAACCAATAACTAGTAGGCACCAACTGAGAAATGCAGTTATGTTTTGGGTGCATCACAATCATACAGGATAAGTGCCCCATCCTTGCATTGTGCAAGGGTCAACTTTATAGCACTTGGGCAGGATAGATTATGACATAGTCACTGGTCATCCTCTCTACCTCATATAATTCCCATAACAACATTATTCCCATTACATACAAGGAAACTGAAGCATAAGAGGTAGAGTAATCTGCCCTGTTAGAGTGTTAGTACGTGGTGAAGTAGACAAATTAAAGCTTCTTAAATGCCACATGATTACATCTCTATAGAATATCAAGGCCTTAAGGACTGACCACAGAAGACCTTAAAAATCAGACAGAGGAGTCCAGGCTTTGTTCTACATGCAAAAAGAGCAAGTAATGGTTTTGAAAGCTAGAAAAGAGTCACATTTCAAGAATGAAAAATTTGAATTTTTGTCTAAGATGTATTAGAGCTCCCGAATGGATTAGAAATTAAGAGATGAATCCACCCCAACACCATTCCCTCCCAATCTCCCTTTCAGATAGTTCCATCTTTGCAAATCACATTTTAATTGTTATGTACATAGTCTAACAGGATAACAGTAATTTTTTTTCTGTACATTCCGATCCTGAAATTTGATTTTTATATTGCAATCGTCTGTTCCCATCCAGTTTCCCAGACTAGGACACGGTGGAGTCTGCCACGGAGGGATAGAATGGCTGCAGTCCACAGTGAATGGCCTCTTAGTCTAGCCAGAAGGCCCAAGAGGCAGCATTGTGCATGCACTGAATAGTCACCGAAATAGCTCTGCTAAAGGACACAGGAAAAAAAGCTGCACTCTTTAGAACTGACATGTTTTTCCTGTTCTTTCTCTATCCCTGCTTCTATGACCTAGTAAGGAGGTAACACTGTGGAGTAGAAAAAGCACTGAACCTGGAGACCTGGTTTTAAGAGTTGATTTTTATTTCTATTTCAACATGATCTTAGACAAGTTCTAGGTCTCAATTTTTTTATCTGTAAAATGATAGGTTGGTTCTGAGTGAAGTGACCACTTCTAGTGTGTGTGGGGGTTGGGGCACAGGGGGAGGAGTCAAGAAAAATGCAAGTTCATTTTGGCTGAGATAGGATATTTTATTTTTAATCTTGAATCCTTTCAAAATGTTATATAAAGTAGAGCTGAGAACTGGGTTGTAGATGATGAGTTCAGAAAAAAAAATATCTAGGCTCACATGGCAAAACAGACTCCCACAAATAAAACATCATTGTAGCTACCTATAAAGGTGGCTGCAAAGGTGATTTTCATTTTTCTAACATTCCTGGTTTTTTCCACTATAAAAAAGGGACATTGTTTTAATGCTAATGTTATTGCTAACTAATTTTAATAATGTCTAGAAATATGGTTGACAGGAAATATTCATTATCTATGTGAGAAGCAGTCTTGTCATTTTCATAAATAAAAAGTACAATGGAGACCCCCATCCCCTGCTCTGTACCCCTTGCACCACATGCAGCTTACTGCTATGCAAGCAGCCCAGGCTAAGCTGGGAGGGCACAGACAGCATTATCTCCACGCCTCTCTCCTGAGTCCTTGCACCCAAAACAGTGTCTGTCCTGTTCTGTCAGTCTATTCTAAATGAACAAACTAGTAACTACAGATAATATCCAATCATATCTAAAGAGCTGAATTGCTTTTTAAGTCACCAAGATCTGGGTGTTTAGATATATATACATATATACAAATACACATATTCAAAGATTTAAAACATTAACAGCACTTCTTATGAAAATTACTCTGAATCTGAGATCTATATTTACCGACATAAAAATTCTTTCAAGTCATACTATTGAGTTTTGTAAAGGCCTTTCACAGAAAAGTCTGCATTTATTGCATATATTTGTATATTTTCCCACATATATGTATACATACATGTAGAGAGAAACAGAGAAAGAGAAAGAGAAAGGTTGAGACTTTAATAGCTATTTTCTAATATTTTAATGATTATCATTGAAGGAAGAATTTGGAAAGATTTTTATTCACTTCTCTATACTTTTCTGTATTGCTCAAACTATTTTCAGTGTTGGAAAATATTTTTAATAAGATTATTTTAAATAAAAGAGAACAAAATAAAGCCTAAAAGAGAAGAAAAATATAAAAATAAAAGCTCACCCTACACTCAGATCTCCCGAGATTCCATACCCCTTGCCCCAGTCACATCTGGTGCATACACTTGACACACAAGTGGGAGGAGGGCCCTCATTCTTTAAAGTCACCTGTTTCTCTTTTTACCCAATTAGACAAAACCCACTATTATGCGGGGTCAGTGCTGTGAGGACAGGGACATGAGTGCAGAGTCAGCATACTCTCCTGGGCACCAGTAGACAGGACAGCAGCCCCTGCCTCTCACTGAACTCAGTCAGGTACCACCTGCCCACCTCCTGCTCACACCTCAGAACACTGCCATATTCTCCAGAAACACAGTCTTGTGGGTTAGATCCACAAATTTCATGTTTCCCTCATATAGCCATTGTTGAGGGTACAGTTGCTAAAAAAAAAAAAAAAAAAAGAAAAGAAAAAGAAATTTTAAAAATCAGAAGCCCTTTGTAAATATGAGGTCCTTGATCCCCAAGGATCTGAAAAATCCTTTAAAGGGCTGTAGCAAGAGTGACAATATCGATTTTGGTTTAGCTTCAGTCATGATGATGCTGACAATGATTGATAATAGTGGTGATGATGATGATCATAACAGCCCACCATTAGACACATGGCCTTGCCACTGGTGAGCAAAAAATACAGAGAAATAAATTCCTTTCTCCAAGCACTGGATACCCCAACATCATGGTCTTGCAAAAATTGAACAGACTTTCATACTAGTAGACTTTCATAGTAGTAGACGACATTTTCATTTTTCCTTACCTCTCATCATTATTTTCTGAGTTTTCTACTTAAAAATGCATTGCTCTAATACTTCTAAAAGGAAAATCATTTAAAAAGACATGTAAATAGCCACCACCATAAATATGCCAACCTGTCCTTTGACGGAGTCTAAACAAGAGCCTTCCTTACCAGTGAACCTGCAGGGGATATTCTGTAACTAGGTCACTGGATTTCACTCTATCACGGTAGACCTCTCCAAACTTGTTCCAAAGCTACCAATATCTCATGAGGTTAATTTTGGACAACTGCTGAGTTGAGCTAAAAGTAACACATTGAATCAAAAAACATTTAGGAAATGCCTTCAATAATCTTGCACAGCAGGAGACACCCAAATTAAGAGGCTGCCCCACCCTCCAGAAGCTCACAGAGGGAAGGAACTATAGCCGCATAAATAAAAATATCTCGAGGTACAATGTGACAACTTTTGAAGTATTCCCACTCAATGCAGGGTGGAGATTATAGGAACAGAAAGATTATTTCTAGCTGCTGGGATAAGGGATGGCTTTGGGACAGAGTCAGTGTCTCAGCAGGATGAGGCACAGAAACAAAAGGCAGGGAGGGAACAGATCCTTGGTCCAGGGCTGGAGCCCAGGTCAGCAAAGAACAGCCTTAATTTCAAAGACAAAGACTGGCATTATAGGATGCTGGTGAGAATGAAAATGTCAGGCCTGAGGGTCTGGGAATACTTCCACCAGAGCAAGGTGGTGTCTCGGTATGCCTACCATATTCCAAAGTGATTATTTCAACTGAAGTTTCCTCTTGAATTGGGAATAAATTAAATTAGTAAGCAAAATAGAGACTGCCAATATACACACAAACTATGTAATAAGCTATAGTATGTAGTGAGAAAATCTTTGGAAGTGATCGTGAACATCTCATAAATCACAGAATACCCCTTAACGTTGAAGACCTGGCTGGAATGGGAATACTGAATTAGGAGAGAAGATGGCAAAAGCTGTGGGCCACTATTTAGGAGTCCCTGGTAAACCAATCCAAAAACCACTCCTTTCTGGGACCACTGACATCAGCATCTATGTCTGTGCTTGCAATACCCTCTCTGTACGAAGCTTCCTCAAATGCATGAATGTTCTTGCTAAGTGAATTGCACCTCTCAGTGGGAGGTTCATCATAAGATGGAGAGTTCACTGGGAGCAGGATAAAAGAACTAATGCTGTGCCATTTAAAAGAGTGAAAAGAGGGCTCTCTGCTCCTAAAGTATCAGTTCTCCTCCTAGGTCACACATTAGAACCTCCTGGAGTCTACACACTGCTTCTGCCTATTCAAATCAGAATGAGTGGGGAGTGCGGGATGCACAAGGATGATAGTAAAGGTGGTATTGGCGGAAAGCCAGGCATGATTATTATTGAAAAACTCTGGACAGTTTTAATATAGAGTTAGGGTGGAGAGTCACTGCTGGAAGTTTGGATAAAATATTAGAAGAAAAGCATGAGGTCAAGCTCATGGGAAGAACTGACTGATAGTGCGGGTCAAGCATCACAAGAATCCTCATCACACATCAATAACTTTTCAAGGTCACTTTCCCTGTGACCAAAGGGTCCAGGTGAGCTCTTTGTAGAGGGGTGTCATGTTATCCTGGGCCTGTCAACAGGTACCATAGGAGGATCATCAGCATCACATTATCCACAAAAGTTTGCCTGCACTTCAGAACTCAATCAAGGACACTGGGGCAGTAGGAACTATCATTAGCTCATCCCAAGGCCTGCTCATCATTGAAATAGGTTAGGGAGAAGGCAGAAAATGAGAATGTTCATATTCAGCCTTCTACATTATCTGTGGGTTTAACAGGAGGATTGTCTTTACAATTAGATCGATGTTGGTCCTGCCGCTTTCTATGGGAACCTAAGCAAGTCCTTTCAGCTTTTTGTTCTCAAGTTCCCCATTCTGCACAAGTGTGAATTAGACTCTGTATCCTGCATGTTGTTTTTCTTTGCAGATTAGGAATAATGTCTGTATAATTCTGGGAGCATACTGCATGCTCAATAAATGACAGTCAAGTACTACTATTCTTATTCTTGAGCATATAAACCAACCTGAAATTATCTCCAAAACTGCATTCCATGATCAAACCATAAACCGAAGGCAAAATATGAGACGTATATTTAGTAGACAACCAATTTCATATCTCATAAACTAGGAAGAAGGACTATTTACACTTCAACATCAACCAAAAGCAACCTGTTTAAAACTAGATGTCAATTTATTGCCATCAGCCATGCTTCTCAGCAAATACAAACTGGCTTGGACTTCAACACTTGTTGGGTCTTGCCTTTCCTGGTTCAACCCTTATCACTGAAAAGCAGGGCAAAGCTAAAAGGAGGTCTGTGGAGGTGATATGACCACGCTCTTCACTGTGCAGATATGAAAGGAAACAAGGCTTGCCTGGAGCCACAGGCTCATCAGGGGCATGGCCATACTCAGAAAGGTCATTTCAACAAAACTCCAAGGTCATTAGTTAGTGGCCACGATGAAACTATAAACGCAGCCTTGATTAATGAGTTTACCAACGTTTCTTTTCGTAACACAGGAAGTATGGAAATTATATGCTTTACTCTGCCTGTGACAGGGATGGCTACACAGCTAGAACTAAAAGCCAGGTCTGTCCAATTCTGAGTATGGGAGGATCGGGGGTGCCCTCACACTAAGGGTATCCTTATCCTTATCCTTATCCTAAAGAGAAGTCTCTTTAAGTCATAAAAGTTCCCCCTCTTTACTAAGCTGATGCTCCCTGACTTACTTAAAGATTGCTGGAGAATTTGTGGATGATGGTGGTCACCATGGAAACAATCTGTAGCCACATTCATGTGAGGGACGTATTCCAATCTGACATTTATATACCCATATGTCAACTCCCAGTACAAAAGCATAAAGATCCACTGATAGTAGATTTGTACCATTAACTATTTGGGCTAAATGCCAAATAGCTGTGTGTTAAAATCAATACTCAGTCAAAGCTGAGGGCTGAAATCTTTTACACCATCATTTAAAGTTCCTTGAAACAAGAATAAATGTAAAATTTACTTATGTTGAAGATAATTTGTCAATATTGATGGATATGATGACTGAGGTTTTCTTAAACATAAAATGTTGAGAGAACAATGTTGGAGCACTCTTTAACTCAAAAAATGTGAAAAAATTACTAGATAAACCTCTTTTGGAAAGATTCATGTTCTTAAATAAAATTAAAGAACTAAAACATGAAGAAGAGTTTTTAATGTTCATTCTGCTTGATGTTATAAATGCTTTCACCAAGCAATCTTTTTAATAATTAGAATTATGAAAAAAATTCATCTCATAACACTACCTCTAACAATTTATATTTTTATCAACTCTTGCTAGCTCAGTGCTATATTTTTATGAACACTTGTTAGCTAAATGATGTTCTTCCCAGTTATCTAGTTAATCTGCTTAATGAACAACCCTATATTAATCTAATACTGGTATTAACTAATAAGCTATTTTCCTAGTTTAACTATTCAGAAGTTCTTGACAATTATATTAGTGAATTAATAGCCAATCCTCATTAAATGCTACGGCAATTTACTCAAGATAATATCTTTATATGTCAATAGATTCATAGAATGCAAGGAATACACATTCTCTAAAAAAACTTTCATTCAAAGTTACATGTAAAAAAAAGTCACTTATACAGAGTGATACTGTGGAACGACATGTCATGTAGCAGGGTGCACAGGAAAAGTCACAAATCCCAAGGTTATCCAGACCCAGTGCTGAGTCTCAGTTGTGTGCCTACTACCTCTATTACTAGGGATGGTAACAGAAAGACTGTGGCCTCAGTTTCATCATCTGTGAAATAGGGTAAATCTATATTGTGAGTGGCTGTTGAAAAGATTATATGAAGCATTGAGAACACTCGCACAGCCTCTGTCTGTGACTCTGATATTCTGTATCCTCTTTACTCCTTTCCCAGTATGGATCCACATAGAGAAAGTGAACACAGACGACTAAAGAAATATCAGACCCTACAAAATGGTTTAGAACTTTGCTGCTGTAGCAACAACATTCCCAAGAAGCAATGATGATGGGAATAATACTTAAGCAAACCATTCTGATATCTTATAAGTTCTTTGAAATGAGGTAGAAGTGACTCAGGATGGGAGGATTTATCTAAACGTGTATCTAGCACAACAAAAGAAAGAGAGACAGTACTGTGACTGGTGAGTATGGACAAAAAGACAAGGCACTGGGGGCGTAAACATTTAGGTAGCAGTTATCTTCTGAGTCTATTAAGAGGTTCCACTGAGGGAAGGTAATGACTATTTGATAATGGCTGCCCTGAGCAATGTTGCACTACACATGCCATATCTTTTACCTGAAGAATGGTCCTGGAGAACATCTACCCAATGGGCTGGGTAAGCATGAGGTTCTCGGAACCCCCAAAGAAGAATATGTTTGTGGAGAAAGCAATATTCTCCTTTAGAGTCTTCAAATCCTCTGCTCTGATTCTTCCTCCACCCTGCAATGCCTCTGACAACCAATTCCAAACCCCCCTCCCCCAGCCCCAGGCAGACAGCAGATTGCAGTCAATTAATGCAAAGCTCTTGCTCCCAGGTGTATGACAGTGGCATGGAGCAGATCATGGGCTGCGTGATGCATCTAACCATGGCAAGTCAGTTTCCTACTATTGCACCAATGAACCCCTGATTTGCTATTTTTTTAGAAAGGGAGCTGGGGAGTCCCACGTCTAAAATAATGAGGACCAGATGCAAAATGGGCTGACCACACAATAAAGTGGGGCCATGTCTCATACCTGGCAGGCATTTTCCAACCCCCACAAACACCAACTGAAAGGATAAAATTTTAATGAATCCTTTTTGCTCCTGTAAGAGCAGTGTCGTCTGTTTGACTCTTGTCTTCTTTTGTAATTTTGGAATACATATCTTGTTGAGTTTAACTTCTTACAGACATAGGCAGATTCATTCCTACTTTAGTAGCTAGACTCTTAAATTCACCATACATTTATGGAGCAAAGACAGGTATTCCTAAATAGGAATTCCTATTTAGGTATTCCTAAACAAGACCCTAGACGTACAAAGGCAAATGAAGAGACAATCATTGACTCATGCAACATAATGATTTGCTTTGAAAGCATTAAGTAAAGGTTAACTGTTGAACATTATAATATGTAAATGCTATAATAATAATAATATTAGTTTAATCTTAAATGTTCAAGACACAATTAACAATGGAGGACTGACTTAAAAAGCATGTCACAGAACAACAGTCTGCAGTGTGTGCACATACACACACAGACATACACAAATGCAGATTATTCACTCTAACGTATTTTGAGATAATAGATGGACTTACAGGCAATCTAGATTTGGGACCTTAAACTTTTTTTTTGCTTTTCAAATTTTTGACAATGAAAATTAATTGTGTATTTTTTTAAAAAGCACCAATAAAATGTTGAAAGTAAAGCAAGAAACTCTGTAAAGGCATGTGCTATATCTGTCTTATTCAGTATGCTGTACAACTCCTACCACAGTGCCTGTACACAGTGGGCTCTCATTGAGCATTACAGAGCAAGCAGTTGCAGCTCTCATTTAGCTTGTTGCAGGGGTTTGGTTCCTTTTCCAAATCTATAGGTTTTTAAGGGTAGTTTCTTCTTGGTATAAATATGCAGATAAACATATTGCAAAGTATTATATGTAAACATGATATGTGTGTGCCTAAACATGCATGTAAGGTTGAGAGTAACCAAAGCAAGTATGGGATCCTCTGTGGGATCCAAATAGGGATGGAACAGGTAGGTACAGAGAAGGTTAAACAACCTCCAGGAGAGAGATGGCCATCTCTGAAAGAAACTGAAACTGACGTACATCACAGTGACTACTGATCAGGAAATTATTCAAATACAGAAGATGCACAGGACACAGCTTTCAAAATGATTTCTAAATTTAAAAAAGCAGCAAAGTCAAGCTTCAACTGCAGGCATAAGCTTGCAAGCTAGTTATTTCTCACATAATGAGACACAATTCTATGGACCTTATTCCTGGGTGACAAGAAGCATCGATTAAATAATGTATCTAATAATGATTCATGATTAAGCGTTATGCCTCTAGAGAGTTCAGGAAGTTATACACATAATTCTTTGCAATATGTTTATCTGCATATTTAGACCAAAAAGAAACTGCTATTTAAAGTTTATGTATTTAGAAAAGGAACCAGACCACTACAACTGGCTAAATGAGAGCTGACAACTGCTTGTTCTGTAATACTCACTGAGAACCCACTGTGTACCAGGCACTGTGGTAGGAGTTGTACAGCAGTACAGAATAAGATAGACACAATACATGCATTTAGAGAGTTTATCTTTTAAGAATTCAGGAAAAAATACAACCAAAAAAAAAAAAAAAAAGATGTGGAATTCCAGTACTACATGACACAATATTGCAGCCCTAGTTAACCTGACTTAACAGATAAAAGAATTAAATGTGTTTAAGTGTACAGAGACGGAAAACTGATTTTTGTTCTTGGTCAAATATATTTGAGAAATTCATACTATGAGTTCTGAGAAGTCCTCTAGCAAATAGATATGCATAAATATGCTAATGTTAGTATTTCCCAAACATGTTGACAACAAAAAAATAAAATAGGCACTTTTTCATGAAATACCTATTAATTGGCCAAAGGATACAGACATTTCACAATGCTCGTGCACAATAACTATATCATCAATATTAAATGATAATTGGGCAAGTTCTTTATTTTAAAAAAAGGGAAATTTACTATGCTTTTCATTAAAAAAATCAACAAACTTCTTGTGCTTTGAATAAAAATTTAATTTGTTTTGAATTTCTCACTCCCCAAAATCTAGGAGTAAGAGATTGATCTATTTCCCGCCTTGCAAGAAAATTATGGACCCGTGAAGCCAGCTCCCACTTCCTCAAATGCCAAAATCTCCAGAGACATTTCTCAACCAATGTGACCATGGCCTGCAAACAGGCATCACTGAAACATGAGTTGTTGGCACAAAAAAAAAAAAAAAAAAAGCAGAATGAGTAATCAACATGTGACCATGGAGTCAACAGACATGGAGTCACAGGTGCTCACAGAAACTCGTGCAGCCAAATTCCATAATCTATTTCCAGAAGAAGGAGTGATTACAGATTACTGAGAAGAGAGAAAGCACAGATAATCCCTAAAGGCCTCTTTTAATTTTAAGCACCATTTGTTTTAAATGTAAGCATCAGTTTATTGGTGCGTCAAATGAACCAGAGAAGTTGACTAATAAAGGGGAAAGTGTTTTGGGCTAAAGACATTGTGGGTTATCATCAAGTCCCAGTTACCCTGCCACAATTTTTTCCTCTAACCATCCTGTTCCACTGTTTACCAACATTTATTTTCTGTCACACCTAGTCATGGTGCTGGTTTAAAAACTGCCAATCTCAATTCAGAGAAGCCAAGAATTTTCTTATTAAATGTTGTTGGAACACTAGAGAGCTATTTGGAAAATGATAAAATTAGATCCATTTATTACATCACACATCAGAATAAACTGCAAATGAATCAGAGAGCTAAATCAGAGAGCTAAATGAAACTATGCAAGTACTGGAAGAATACAAGAGTGAACAAGAGTCTTGAGAAATGCTCTATAACTATAATCAAAATCTGGAAGAAATAGCCGGGCATGGTGGCTCGTGTCTGTCAGCTTTAGCTTATGAAGTGGCTGGGGCTAGGGATCACGGTTCAAGTCCCGCCTGGGGCCTGCAATGAGACCTATTTCCAAAAAATAGCTGTACATGGTGGCGCACGCCTGTAATCCCAGCTACCTGGGAAGCTAAGGCTGGGGATTGCTTGAGTCCGTGGTACCCCGGACAATGAGAGCCTGCAGTTCCACGGGCAAAAATATCTGGAAGAAATAAAAGAGAAAATTGCTAGATTTGATTATATAACAGTGTATGCCTGTTATAAATAGAAAAAATATAAATAAAGTCTAAAGACAAATAACAAACTTTGAGACTATATTTGGAATATATTTCTTACATCAAGGGCTAATACCCCTAGTTTATTTGATTTTTATTTGAAAATAGCAGGCAAAAAATCAATCAAAATATGGGTAAAAAATATTAATATACCATTCACCAAAAAATAGAATTTATAAAATTAATAAATGTAGCCTTCAAACACATGAAAAGATGTTCAATTTCATTCATAGTACTCATGCTGTTTAAAACTAACACTGAGCTATCATTTCTCACCCATCTTATTGGCAACAATTCAAAAGCTTGACAACATGCTCTGTGGTTGAGGGTGCTAGTGGATACCTCCATGGAGAGAAAATAAGCACAGCCTACATAACAGAACATTTGCCTTTGACTCAGCATTCCCACTTCTAAGAATATAGTCTAAAGATATATCTCCAAAGATACTGACATATATTTGCATAACATTATTCATTGAAGGAAACTACTCAACTGCCCAAGCATAGGAGATGAATTGTATGAAAGAAAGAGACAGTGACAAAGGGAAAGGCAGAAATAAATGGGAAGTTGGAGAGAAGAGAGAGGAGTCAGAAGTGAGGGAGGGAAGAAGGGAAGAAGGGAGGGCTACAGGAAAATAGTAGCAAATAATTCCTAAAACACACAAAGTACAAAAGAGCATGCATAGAGTATATTGCCCTTTATATAAGGAAGTAGAAAAATGAAAAGATAATGTAAAACAATGAGGGTGGTTATCTATACAAGTCATAGAGGGGAAAAAAGGAATATTTTTAGAAGGAGCAGTACCTGTCTCAAACTTTTGTGTATAATTTTTGCATGTAGGAGTATGCTAATATTTTATATATTCAAAAAATAAAATTAAGCCAACAAAACATGGTTAGGGAGGAGGGAAACTAGCACTGAAAGCAAACTAAAACAATGAAACATAACTACATTTCAAATAAATAGAATAATGACACAGGATGTTAAGGAGTTAGTGTATGAAGATAAAAGAACCAATGCAGGATATCAAAAGCACAATATTTAACAGTATACCCTTAATCTTAGGGCACGGTACAAGTTAAGGAAAGGATATTGCAAGCAATTCCAGAACTATTTTTATGAAGGTTGCTTTGTATAGTGGTCTGAACAAAAAATTATTGTTCATTGGGTATACATTTATGTATACATCCATTGTACATTAAAAAATTATAGTTCATTGGGTTATAGGTCTGTGCACATATAAGTACCTACATAGATGCATATTACTATCTACTTTGCTGTGTCAAAGTTCCTGTCTGTAGTCACTGAAGGGATCTAGGATCAAAAGTGCCATGTAGCAAACAGAACACCAAGCACTCAAGTATTTGTCCCTGCCACTAGACTCTACTAACAGGAGAAAAAAAAAAAAAAAAAAAAACTAAACTCAAAACAAGGCATTATTACTTCTTGCATATATTAAGTATCATTTTTGGGTTTTCTGTTCTGTGCCACTGACCTATTTGTCTCATCTTATACAAATACCATGTAAGTTAGTCATTCATTAAAAGGTTTAAATAGCAAGTTATTGTGGTCTTTCTCCTTTTCTTCTTTGGTAACAGCAATTATCTTTTATATATACTTTAAACTCAATATCTCCACAGGAACACAGTTGTTGACCCTTTGTAGTACTTCAATTGCATGAGAAAATGATGAATTTTCTAGTAACTAGCTCTGCTACAACTGGATATACAGTTGGAAGGAAATACTGAATTTCTATCTTTTAATATTTTATAATATTTTAATAATGTTTTATTAATAAAATTGCTATCATTTTAAATGATACAATAAAACACTAAATTTATACCTACATATAAAAATATAGGACAAAATAAAAAACTGGTTCATTTCAGGGTCAGGGACAAGAAAATAAATGAAACTAGAATATCTTCCTATCCTAGCAGGTAATAACAAAAGACAGACAGGCACAAGTAAAAAGACAGAGAAGCCAACTTGAAGGCACTCCCACTGGATGGATCTGAAACAATGAGCAGCAAAATAATCATAGCACCAAACAATTCAATACCATGAACTATATAAGACTGAACAAGAGATCAGCAATTCCATGTCTATGTCAGTGACACAGAGACAGAGCTGGAGACAGAAGTGAAGGACCTCATTTCCAGTAAGATACAAAACATTAAGAGACAAATGAAAAAGGAAAACTAAAGATGAGAAGCCATAAAATCACAAATTTATGGTAAAGATTGATTAAGCATTGTGGTAAAGACTGGGACAACAAGAGTCTAGTGGAAGATCTTGACAAGAATCAAGAATAAAGCATTTCTTCAAGAAATTATAACAAGTGCATGGGGGCAGACAGTGACTGTATGGTGGAACACCATGAGAACACCGTGTTGACCAGGCCATCCAAATTCAGACCATGTACCTCCACAAGTGGAATCTGAACACATTACATCATCAAGGAATGCACATTTAAGTCAAAGATGAGAAATAATTGATGAAAATAAAATGAGACACATTGTATTTCTCAAAGGGGAGGGAGCGTTGTCTTCTTTAAAAGTATATGCGCCATATAAGACAAAGAAAGTTGTAGAGTGTTCCAGACTAAAGGACACTAAAAGAGGCGTGTTAATAAGAACCTGTTGAGAGCACAAGTGGAAAAACTGAGTATACATAATAAGTTAAAGTACTGAATCCCTGTTAATGTACCAAAGTTGGTAAGGATGTTATGCATATAAAGAGAAAACCTTATTCTTACAAAATCCACATTGTTTTTAGTGGTTAAGAACCATAATGTGTCAGGAAGTATGCAGCTACTCACTCACCAATCATGTAGGACAAGTTTATAAATATATGTGGAGTATATATATGAACCATATATACGAAAAGGTATGTGCAAAAGGGGAAGATGTTAACAATTGATGGATCAATATAAAAGCATATGTATATAATTCAAACTATAAATAAGAATATATACTTACTCCTGTCACTTATTTAAAGGTTTGACATTGTTTACAACAAAAAATTAAAGGAAAAAAAAACCCTGAAAAAGAAAAGGGGAAAATGTAGTAATTAAGGATTAGCTCTATTTCCAAGCAAGATTTGAAAATAATTAATAAATTAAGCCCAAGCTACATCACTGCATAGAATATTTATATGCACATAGATTTCAGAGCCATGCAAAGAATTTTAATTTCTCAATATAGACAGAAGTTCTATAATGTCTGTTTCTAAACCTGCTGGGGTGAACATCACCTAACACGTCCAAGGCTCCTGTGGACATCTAACCATGGCTAGAATTACAGATTTGTAGGTCATGTCGAGCTTTTGAAATTCCAATTCACCACAAGAAACAGCCAAGTAAGACTTGGGAGATGAGCTATATCTAAAAAGATATTTTGGGTATTTGAAAAATCTTTTTGCAATCTATCAACAGGGGCCTTTGAGGCTGTTGTATGTGGGGGGGGGGGGGCAAGAAACACCCACTGTCAAAACATGAACCAGGCCTTTGTGCTGCTGACATTCCCAACAGAAGGAAAAATGAGTGAATCAGGCCTTGGAGTTTCCTTCTTGCATAAGTTTAGAGAAGGAAAAAAAATATGAAGGTTAGACATTATGAGGTCAAGAACAATCAGCCAAATAGAACTTGATACTTAAACAGGTAAAATATCTGGGAAGGCAGCAAAACTCTCAGTCCTCTGATTCCAAAACAGGCTCTTGGGCTCTGCTGACCAGAGATATATATGTATATAAAATTATACTGCAGCTGTTACTAGGTATTGTTCCTTTCCAAAAAGCATTAAACTATAAAGGTCAGTTAGCTTAAATGGTATTTTATTACACATACTTTAAAAAGACCTTGAGCAACAAAAGCAATGAAGTATATTTCATGCTATCATTTTTTAAGCATTCTTAGGAACATAAAAAAAGGTACATCTCAATGTAAAATATGTTAACTTCTTCTCTTCCTTTACACAACATTTATTTCATGTCCTCACAGAACTTAAGAACAGTTTAAGTAGTGCCCAGTGCATTCATGTTGTCTGTGTGAATTGGTTAGTCACCCAGCAGTTTTCATGTGGTGCCAGAGAGGTGAACAGCCAGAAGTATGGTCCCTGGAGTAATACCAAGAAGCCAAAGAAGTAAATCAAACATCAAGATTAGATCAATGACTCTTCCAAGGAGAGTTAAAATAAGGCTGAAGCTCAGGCCCCACCCACAGACATTGTGACTCAGGTGAACATTGCAGGGAAAAAGCTTTTTTTTTTTCAAAAAGTTCCTCAGGAGCTCTGAACATGTGGAAAAGGTTGCAAACCACTGGACTGGAAGATTCTAAAGGCCTGTGCAGCTCCTAAATTCTAGGAAAATCTTCAGCCATCTGCTGCTGTACACTGTCCTTAGATGGACTCTAGAGCATTTTATTTCTTTCAGCGGTTCAATTTCCATAAAAACAAAATGATAAACCAATTCACCAATCTAAGGAAATAATTGATACATTTAATTAATGTATTCATTTAATAATGAATACATTTAATACATAATAGATATTTTATATATATATAATGACCTATCTTTCAGAGGCAATCCTGTTCTACCACCTAATCTATAAATAGTTTAAGATTCTAAAAATTGCCTCAACATTTTTTTTTCCCCAAAGTACCTGGCTACGAATTGTGCTTATTCACAAGGTCATCTATCATAGTCTAGGAAGACTCTCCAGAGATTGCCTGGACAATTTGCTTTCACGAAGAAAAGAGGTCCCTGCCCATTTCACAGGCAGGACCCATGAGGCTCACATGAATTTTGTGACACTCCAATGTCTGCACTCACTCCACAATGACAAACCTTTCTCATTTCTGAGGGTCACGGGCTTTCCTATCAGTCCTTTCAGTAGAGAACCAGATCCAGAACTACTCTAGTTCTAGAGATTCACTAATCTCTAGCCAAGGTGGCTAAGACCAAATAACTTCTCACTTGAGAAGGCCCCGAGTAAGTAAATTATTGAATCACTTAATGGATTAGTAACTTGGAGCAAGGTACTTAGTGTCTCTATGTCTTCATTCTCCCATTTACAGAGTAGAAAGGCTAGTTTTGTGACAAGTAAAGAATTTGGCTGATTCAGTTAGATTAAAAAACTGAGCCCCTCACTGTATCTCATGTACTTCAGAGGGCAGGGAGAGTGGGTATGTTCCAGGAACCTCCCCTCTGGGCCTCACTGGTTCTCACCTTCTTTCAGGGGAAAACACTAAACCTACGGTAACTAATATAAGAAACAGAATGTCTGAGATCACAAGGCCTATTTTGTCTTCATAAACGTCTATGATGTGGAAAGTTCAGGGAAGATTTCAGAAAATAAAAATAAAATATAATTGGCATGTCATTTATGAAGAAGGAAAGAATTCTCTATAATTAAATATCAAAACCTCAGCTTGGGATCTGAAGAAGAAAGGGGCGTTCAACAACAATTAGGTGCGTGATTCTCAGAGTGTCTGCTCCTAGAGTTTCTAAAAGTTACTGAAGTTAATAATTACAGGAGTTTGGGGGTGACCATTTCCACCTAGAGGGCAGAAAACTGAAATAGACACCTTGAAATAACTGTTTCCAAAGTCCTCTGGCACGATGGGTTTAATGTTAATATAAAAAAATAAGGATATGAATATCATCTTTTTCACCATTCTCATTTAAGAAATAAAGAAATCATAAGGATAAAGAAACTCATTCTCAATGACAAAACAATTAAGAAGCAGATAGAACATAGAACATTCAAGAAATTTTCTAAGTCATTTCTCCTTTACAAAAGCTTCACATCGTTTCACACCATTTTATGGTATCAGCCAAGAAGTAAAATGGGAAACTTTGAATATATATTTCAACATGCAAGGCTATGAAGCAGAAACCTTTGTATTTCCTTAACATATTAAGATGCTCTGGACAAGAAGGAACAGTGAGAGTAGTAGTATATTCACCATTATTTGATTTTTTTTTTAATGCACAGAACACACACCCAAAAGCAAAGTTATTCTAATCTTCCAGAAATATAGAGATTAGAGAAGAAAACATGATTTGTTGTTTCACTGCTAAGTTTATTTTGCCATGTACATTTTCTGGCAGCATTATTATGCAAGCCAGCTCCTTAGTGGGTGAAAGGCAATAGGAAATCAGAGGCAGTAGAATGAAATTCAAGTGTGCAAACATTTACTGGCATTTTTTTCTGCGGACAGTTCTGTGCCAGAGCCCATGGGGAACACAATCATGAGGAAAAAAAAATCCCTGCCTACAAACTGTTTAAAATCAAATGAGGCAGAATTCTGCAAGCAAGTTACCCACATTCATGCCTCAAATTGTGAGCTCAAGAAAGAGAGAGAAACACTGAGAGTAGCAACAGATCATGAATGAGAGAGTCACTGGCACAGCCAGCAAAGGAGGCCTTGGTGTGACAGTGAGAAATGAGCAGGAATAATCACCCTACCCCACAGTGCTAAGTGAGAGACCCACAGATGCTCTATGTCCTTTGTCAGTTCAATTTTCCAAAGACACATAATGAAAGCAAGCTAAATGACCTAGCTTAAGTGTGCCTTCTTTATTTTGCATCCATTTCCACCTTTTTTTCACACAATTCAACAAACGGCAGTTGATTATATACTGGGTACCAAACCCTAGGCTGGATGCTGTCAAAGAGAGAAACTCATTACTCATGGTCCATGCCCTCAAGGAACTCAGGGCCTGTGAGGAGAACAGGTCATTCATCCAACATTCATTCATTCAACTGACATATCCTGAAAATTTACTACATATGAAGTACCTACAAATATGCTAAGGCTTCAGAAATGAACAGAACATGGCTGATGATCCAGGGCCGAAAACAAACATACACTACTGAGTAAGCATCATGCATCATGGTTAGGGTGAAGTAAAGATTTGAACCCTGGGAGTTTAAGGAGGGGTTACTTGGAGGAAAGCAGTTGGGTGATCAGGATGACATGGAAAGGGGAACCTTTCCAGCTGACAGTCATACTTTGACTCAAATCCAAGGTCAAACACATTAGGTTCTAATGCAACACACCACAGAGTCTCTTAGAGTACTCTGAACAAGCGTGGGCCTTGAAGACAGGGCAGAAAAACTGCTCTTTGCTTAAAGACTCATCCCAATCAGAAAATTCTATCTTGAAGAAATCTTTGGGAAGGTAGCACAAGGTTAATTACAAAAGAAGGACTGGAACCTAGAAGTCCAGACTCCCAAAAGAGGCTTATCCCCAAACCCTCCCTAGTCTCCTCTGGGTCTATGAATTGAATAGCCACCCCAATTTTGCCTCACTTCTGCCCTAGGCTGGCAGAGAGTTGAGGATGCATTTCAGCAAAAGGTTCAGATTGT